>SKCR01048422.1:0-222981 GCA_019454045.1 Zanthoxylum bungeanum
CGAATTTGAAATGGTTTTTGGGCTTTTGATCTCCTTTCACCTGATGATCAATTTTCTTCGGCCCGGTGAATCTTTCACACATATAGCTCTGATACCAATTGTTGATTTTCACCCTAAATCATTTCAACCCAAACCAATCAATCGACAATCAAGAATGCAAGATTTTTACCGTAGTTCACCGGAAAAATTCCCGACTACATCCACGTTGAACTCCGGAACAAGGAGCTCGCTGCACTAATCAATTTCAAGATTACACAAGAATCTTGAATCCGTTTACAAACAATAATTTCCCCAATCTCTCAATAAACCCTAATCTCTAAAAGTGTCAATCTCTCAAATTCCCAATTGAAGATTACACTAACTTGGACTATGAACTAGGCTTAACACTTAGCCAACTAAAAGGAGAAAATTATGTAAACAATTAAAAATGAAAACCTTAACTAATTCTCAACCTAAGCACCTTTTATATATGATTGGCAAATTGAAGTAATTGGGACAACGGCAAGGATTGCGCCACATGTCCCTTATCCAACGGATGATAAAGCTTCACATTTTACACTCTTTATCTCTCTGCTCACAATTAGTTGGCAGATCAGGTGGACCTGAAGAAGAATGTTGTGAACTCAAGTCTCTCACCATCTGAAAATATCGCTTCATATCTGCGATCTTCTGTTTGAGATCAAACACCTATTCATTTCTCTTCTGATGCTCTTCCTCTAGTCGGCGGTGTATCTCTTCATTCAGTCATTGTTGCATAGTCTGCATCTCAATCCTAACTCGCTCTTGCACCCGTTACTCAAAGGTATCATCAAAATTCGTACCGTAGTACGATCTACCTAAGTTGTGTAACGAATCTAGATATAAAAGCGATGCAAGAGAGCCGAGAGCCCTACATTCGGCGTTTCTTAGTATCCGCTCCAACGACATCTAAGTATAGGCGATTGGTGTCGGGCTGAGTCTCAGGCTCACCAGACTCCTCTGAAAACTGAGATGTAATCGCTCTCATTTGCTCCACAGCAGCCTACCGGTAATAAAAATATATATAAGAAAGTAAAAATAAAAATGAAAAGAAAAAAATTAAAAATATTTAATTTATAAATAAAAATTTACATTAATGTCGCTCGATCTCTTGTCAATAAAAGTACCATCTTTCTTTGTGTGCATATGCTTAAACACCTCATAGCCTATGAGTGTACGTCCTAACTGAGATTCCTATTTAAAAAAAATAAAGAATTAATAAATCAGTTTAATAAAAGTAAAAAAAATTATTCACATGTTTAAAAAATCTCACCATATTAATAGAATGTTGAATGGTAGATTTCGAGCCATCGGTGTGTTTAGAAACACCTGATCCTTCTCCAGCCTTCTCAGTCTTTCTATTTTTTGATGCTTGCTGAGATTTTAATTTAAACTCTGTATTACTCCAATACTCCTGCCATTTATTCCAAACATTATCTGGAACGCAGAGTGGATTCCCTCATTCTTTATATTTATAGCGCCATTTACAGAGTTTATCGTTATACCGATTTTTACACACATGATTCCATGTAGTCCTCACATCGACCACATGCGCAGAATCCCACTGATAAAATTTATGTAAATTTAAAAACAATTTGAATAAATAATTAGTAATCAACAATGACAAATAATACATTACATATAATAATAATAATATATCTGAAATTCATCCCAATAGTACTCTTTTATGTCTTTAGACACTTTAGTCCAATGTGTGCCATCCTCTGTAAATTTCTCCTTAAATATTTCTCCTATCCTGCGAGAGGCCGAATGTATAAACCTGCGTAAAAAATAGTAAATAAATATTTAGAAGTTTTTTCATAATAATAATAATAATAATAATAATAATAATAATAATAATAATAATAATAATAATATATAATAATAATAATAATAATAATATAATAATAATAATAATAATATAAGTTTCCGGAAATCATATTGATCATGACTAGCAGGTATAATCATAAGTTTGGTACAACTCATTAAACTCCGTGTTGCATGAGATGATCTAGCTGAAGTCAATTTTGACATTAATGAAAGATACTAGCAACAGAACAAATGATGATAATGATGAATGCTTTTGAATTACTAAATATTCAACTAGCCATGCTTCAATAATTTGACATAACACTGGATTGTTTTTTGAGATAACACTTAGTTATACAATAATTTGCATAAGTTCATTAAAAGCAACATCCAATACATAATTTCATGAGTCACAAATCATGAAAAGAAGATAAGAAAAGTTGTCACCTAGATCTTTGCTCTCCCTCTCACGTTCTTTCAAAACATGTTTTATATTCAATCAAAAACGCCCCCAAAACAAACCGAAATCAAACACCATAAAAATAACTTTCTTTACAATCAAGTCCCAGCAAATAAACTACTCAAATTCAATCCGCAAGTACACTATCTCCAAAAAGGTTCCATATCACATGCAATTCAAGTCAGGATCTAAGCCCAAATACAAAATGCCAAAGCCGAATGAAAACATACAAGTGAAAAATAGTTACCTATGCTTTATGCGAAGCCAAGATGCAAATGCCTCAAGGACCTGGCAAATCAATCAAAGTTGAAATGATCAAAAAGCCACTTCATGAAACATTTATTAACAGATTTTTCATTTTAATAGCATATTTATAAATGAGGATACAAGGATTCATATATTTTTTACATTGGGAATAACAATGTCAAACTTTTATATGTCTTGGATAATGAATGAGCTAGTAACAATGACTATATTCATAGAAGACAATCTATACCATGCCACCAGTAGCATCACCAAAGAGGACGAACCCAAAAAAGCCATTGTTGCTTAATATTAATTTAATAAAATACAAAAAGAGAAACCCACAAAAGCTATTGTTGTCTATTATTAATTTAATACACTACTCATTGTATGAATTATCAAATTATTCATCATCTTCATTTTCCTCCAATTCTTCAGATTCTTCATCTGATTCTATTTCTATTTCTGGCTCATCGTCTTCCTCAGTATCCATGTCCTCAATATCGATATAATTGTCGTCTTCACCAATTAATCGTTGAGGTTCAGCATCTGCCACAATTTCTATTGCATGCATTTCTACAACATCCTCTTGAAACGCAACTCCACGTGACATCGAGGTTGTCAAAGATGGTTCAGGAACTTCAACAATAGCACGGGATTTTAATTTAGACACAGACCCAATCGCTTGGATTTTTCCGCATGGTTGGATAAGTGGTGTAATACACTTGCCCTGCCATAATAAATGGATCATATTTTCGATAACTCATTTTATGATGCACATCTACAAGCTTGTATTGCTCGTGAATTCGTGTACCAACATTCGGAGTCAGATCAAACCATTTACACTTGAATAATACTGTTCTTTTAATAGGTAATGCATGAAACTCTAACTGAACAACTTCCAATAACACGCCGTAATAATCTGTCTCATTTGCACTGTGATTAGATCCCTTAATGCAGACACCGCTATTCATTGTTGCTCTATCTGAACTATGATGTTCTGTGTGAAACTTGTATCCATTCACATAATATACCGGGAATATTTTGACTTTTCGCAACGGTCCATTTTCTAAGTCCTTTATGAATTTGTTAGAGATGTTCGAGGATGGATTACGTGCCTACACAAGATAATAATTTGAATAACATATTTCCATAAGATTTATTTATAAATTATACAATACAATAATTTGTTGTATTATACTAACATATGTTTCGAATCACAATGCGAATTCTTGGTCAAGTTTGTTGTCAACCACAGCTTCATCAATACCTGGTTGAGTTTCCCTTAACTCCGCAATGTACACACTAACAAACAGAATATGTTATCTTCTATAAGATAATTATTATCAAATTAATGTGCAATAAACTTATAAAAATTCATAAAATTAATCACACTTACTCAATATAAGGTTTAATTTCCTCGCAATTCAGTAAAATATATGTGCGAGCTGCATGATATTCTATCATCTATAAAGAATCTAGATCTCTCCCTGCCATATGATCTTCCCGAATTTTTGAATGAAATTGAGATCATCCCTTCATGTTCTTCCCCTTCACCCCACGAGTATCATCGTTCCGTGGAACTTTTCTATGTCTAGTGTAAACATGTGGCTGAAAGTAATGAGCACAAAATGATGAAGCCTCTTCAACCAAATATGCATTACATATTGAGCCTTCGACTTTAGCTTTATTGGTGACATTATTCTTCAGTCGACGAAGATACCTCTCAAATGGATACATCCATCTATATTGCACAGGACTCGCTATCCTTGCTTCATAACCGAAGTGGATCGGAAGATGTTCCATAGAGTCGAAGAAACTTGGAGGGAATATACGCTCAAACTTACATATAATGACATGAATGTCTTTCTCTAGCCGCTCCATTTCATTTCAGTAATGACAGTACAAGTAAGATCATTGAAAAAAATGCTCAATTCTGTCAATGCTTGCCACACATTTGCTGGAAGTAATTCACAGAATGCTATGGGTATTAACTTTTGCATAAACACATGGTAGTCATGGCTTTTCATTCCATACAACTTGAGCTTTTTCATGTCAACACATCTTCCCATATTAGATGCATATCCGTCAGGAAATCGGAGTTCTTTTAACCAATTACATAATGCTTCTTTTGCAGCCTTATTCAACATGTAACAAGCTTCATGATACACAAATTTTCCATTTTTTCAATCCGATGCAACTCTAGACGTGAATAGAACTCTTTCAAGTCTTCTCTAGACTTGGCATTATCTTTTGTTTTCCCTTCCACATTCATGACAGTGTTAAAAATATTATCAAAGAAATTCTTCTCCATGTGCATGGCATCTAAATTATGTCGAATTATTATAATATTTTCCAATAAGGCAAATCCCAAAATATGCTTCGTTTCTTCCAACCACACCTGCAATTCCTTACTATTCGAGCATTATTATGATTAACATCAAGTTCTGTAACCTTTTTCAGTCCATATCATTCAATCTGCTCTAATATCTCAAAACCTGACTTCACAGTTGTGCCGTTTTATGTACTGCACGCCCCTTCATGAACCACCTCTTGTTTCTTCGAAACAGATACTCTGACGGTAAGAACTTGCGATGGTTGTCAAACCATGAAGTCTTTCCACATTTTGTCAAAGTAAATGTGTCTGAATCATCCATGCAATAGAGACAAGCTAACTTACCTGCAGTACTCCCCCCGGACAACATAGAATATGTAGGAAAATCACTGATAGTCCACAGCAGAAAAGCTCGCATCTGAAAATTCTGTTTACTGTATATATCATATGTCTCAACCCCCACCCCCCATAATTCTTTCAACTCAACAATCAAAGGTTGCAAGAACACATCCAACTTCTCTTTAGGGTTTCTCGGCCCAGACACTATTACAGACAGAAACATGTATTCATCATTCATGCACATCCATGGTGGCAAATTGTATGGAGTCACTATCACTGGCCATGAAGAGTACTGTTGCCCTGTTTGTCCAAATGGTTGAAATCCATCAGTGCAAAGACCCAGTCAAACATTTCAAGTTTCGACTGCAAAAGATGGATACATCTGATTAAAATGCTTCCAGACTGGGGAGTCTGAGCAATGCCTCATGACACCACCCTCTTCAGTATCATGCTCGGCGTGCCACCTCATGTCCTTAGCAGTGGCATTAGATGCATACAATCTCTGCAAACGAGGTGTTAGTGGAAAATAGTACATTTTCTTATAAGGAACATTTATTTTCTTCTTTGCTGATCCTCGTCTCTTCTTCTTATACCGAGGGTGGTTACATAACTTGCAACTTGTTAGGTCAATATCATCACTCTAATATATCATGCAACCATTATGACAACAATGAATTTTTTTCTACTGGTAGACCCAAGCCTTCAATTAACTTCTTCGTGCTATAAAAGTTGTCAGTCATGACATTATCCTCTGGAAGCATTTCATGTACAAATTGACAAATATCATCGTAACATCTTTCCAAAAAATAGTGTTCCGCCTTCAAATTCAGGAGTCTAGCCATTGCCGATAACTGTTAATGCCCGTAAGGGTTTCCATGCCAAATCTCATGCTCTGATGCTCTAAGCATGTCATAAAGTTTTCGTGTCGCGGTATTTGGAGTCTCTTCACTATCATTTTGATTGAAAGTAGGTCCTGCAACATCCAAGACCATTTCTTGAATTGCGTTGTTCACTTGGGTATACTCGACTTCTGGACTGTGACTAATATCATGTTCTGAGATATCTCGCTGTTCAGTATCCCCATGTTTATACCATATATAATAGTTTGGTACAAATCCATGTTTTGCAAGATGGAGTCTCACAGTATCATGGTCATAAAAAATTCGATTTTGACACCTACGTTAGTTACATAAACACTTAATTTTTATTCCATCCATAAATGTAGGATGACTTTCTGCTAACTGCATAAACTCCTCAATACCCAAAATAAACTCATTCTTCAGATACCCATCTTTTAACCTAGCATCGATCCACTTCCGATCTGATCTCATCTTATCTTTCACTACGGTTGAATGTTATGCTGGTAACTGATGAAAATATAAATTGTGACTTTATTGGTAAAAATTATGACATAGTTCATTAAACTCAACTCTTGGCATACATGCAGAATAGATGTAATAGAAAGACAAGATTCGCAACTAACTTGCAATTGTAAGTAATCAGCAATGCCAAGAGAGCTCACAATGAAAATCTGAACTTTATAAGCTAAAAAGTAAAAAGTAAAAACAATAAAAAGAAACCCACTTCAAGTATCACTCAAATTTCCACAAACAAACAAATATTCAGTGAAAACAAAAAAGAAACGGTTTTATTCTAAGTTTTTTCAACAAAACAATAAACCGAAAAGTCAATTTTTTCTCTCATTTTTCGTCAAAATAAAAAAGAAAAATAAGAAGAAAATTGATTTACATGGCTTCTTCGTAAGAGTGTGAGACAGAGGCGAGAAGCGCGAGTGAGGCTGAGATTCAGAGGGAGACCTCACCGAGAGTACTGAGATTGAAAGAGGGCGTGGCAAAAAAATTTCAGGGATTTAGGGATCGAATTGGGTGTGACGGGGGAAAAGGAAAGGGAAATTTTTTTATTTAAGTTAACTTAGCGACGAAATTTAATTTCGTCTCTAACATTAGCGACGGTAAAATTCTATCGTTATTTAGTGACATAATTTATTTCTGTCTCTATATTTTTAGAGACGGAATACAAATTCCGTCTCTAATAGAGACGAAATTAATATTTCATCGCTAAATAGCGACGAAATATAAATTTCGTCGCTAATTAGCGACAAAATTTGTATTCCGTCTCTAAAAATATAGAGACGGATTACAAAGTCTGTCGTTATTCCGTCGCTTTGTTTCCCGCGATTTTGTTGCCGCCACTATTAGTTACGGAATTCTGTCCCGTCGTTAAATTTCGTAGCTAATATTTTTATCCATTTCAATTTCGTCACTATTCCGTTTCTAATTTTTGAAACGGATTATTCCGTCGCTAATTCTGTATTTTCTTGTAGTGTGAGATTGTTCACTCCTTGAGTTTAGAGAGAGGTTGTAAAATTCTTTCCACCATAGTGAAATCCTTCTACTTTTGCCCGTGGATGTTTCCCTCACATTGTGGGTTTTACCACGTTAAATATGTATCTCATTACTTTATTTTATTGATAATATTTATGGTAGGCTAAGCCTTCTAATTATTATTGTAATTTTATATGGTAGGCTGAGCCTCCTAATTATTTATTTTACCACATCCATGACGGATCACATCAACAACTTGAATACATTATTTTCCCAACTCACTGTGTTGGATTATAGTATATCAAAAAATGAACGTGCAGAGATTCTACTTCAAAGTCTGCCTGATTCGTATGATCAACTTATCATCAACTTAACAGTAATGTTATCACTGGTAATCTAGTCTTTAACGAAGTTGCAACCGCTACTCTGGAAGAAGAGTTAGGCACAAAAATAAGGAAGACGGATCATCTAGTTCGCAACAAGTAGAAGCATTGGCGATGAAAAGAGGGAGATCAACAGAACGTGGCTCAAGTGGGATTCAAAACCATGGCAGATCAAAATCAAAAAGTAAGAAGAATATTAAATGCTACAATTGTGGCAAGAAAAGGGCACGTCAAGAAATATTGTTGGAATCTGAAGAATTATGGAGAAAAAGCTCATGTTGCAACAAAATCTCAGGGATGTGTTGCAAGTACTTCTGAAGAAGGTGGCGCACTTTATAATGAAGTAGCAATAGTGTCCAATGATAGCAGAAAACAACTAAGTGATGCATGATGGTTGATTCTGCAGCAACATGGCACATGACCTATAGGAGAGAATGGTTCTATCATTATGAGCCTGTCTTTGGAAGATTAGTTTTTCTAGGCAATGATCATGCCTTGAAAATTATTGGGATTGGAGCCATCAAAATAAAGATGTACGATGGTACTATTCGAATTGTACAAGTTGTTCGACATGTTGTGGAAATGAAGAAAAATCTTCTGTCAGTTGGACAGTTAGATGACCTTGGATACAAAACCGTTGTTGAAAACAGGGTATTAAAAATGGTAAAAGATGCACTTATTGTCTTGAAAGCTGAAAAGATCTCAGCAAACTTGTATATGCTCTTGGGAGACTCGATTCAGGAAGTAACTGCATCAGTGGCATCACTGAATTCTGGAGAAGAAGCTTCTATGTTGTTGCACCAAAAATTATGCCACATGTCAGAACAGGGAATGAAGATTCTCATCAATCAAAAGCTATTCCCAGGCTTGAAAGTAGTTAGTCTACCATTTTGTGAGCATTGTATTACAAGTAAGTAAAACAGATTAAAATTCAGCAAGTCATGTGCTCGGAGTAAAACCATTTTAGAGTTGATTCACTCTGATGTTTGGGAAGCACCAGTTCAATCTTTGGGGAAAGCAAAATATTTTGTATCATTTATTGACGATTTTTCTAGAAGATGTTGGGTGTACCCGACCAAAAACAAGTCAGATGTGATGCCAGTTTTTAGAAACTTCAAAGCACAAATTGAAGTTGAAATTGGAAGGAGAATCAAGTGTTTAAGGACAAATGATGGAGGAGAATATTGCAGCAAGGATTTTGATGTATATTGTCAGCAAGAAGGCATCAAAAGGAAGACTACTACACCTTACACTCCTCAACAAAATGGTGTGGCAGAAAGGATGAATAGAACGCTGCTGGAAAGAGTAAGAGTTATGCTCAGAGCAGCTGGCCTACCAAAGCATTTTTCGGTAGAAGTAGTTCATACGGCATGTTATGTTGTAAATAGATCTCCATCAACTGCCAATGATTTGAAGACACCGATGGAGATGTGGAAGGGAAAATCAGTTGATTATTCATCTCTTCATATTTTTGGTTGTCCTGTGTACGTGATGTACAACGTTCAAGAAAGAACAAAGGTAGACCCAAAATCTAGAAAATATATTTTCTTGGGTTATGTTGATGGAGTAAAGGGGTATCGCTTGTGGGATCTCACTACCCACAAGATCATCATCAGCAGAGATGTGATATTTGTATAAGAACAACTGCAAAAAGAAGGAAATGATAGCAGTCCAAAAGAAAGTACAGATAACAACAATACTGGTGGAAAATAATCCAGAACAAGAAAATCCAGATTCTTCTGAAGCAACACCAGAGCACGAGGTACAAAAACCAGTTGAGTTTGAAGCTTCTGAAGTCCGTCGATCAACTCGAGAGAGAAGACCTCCAGATTGGCACTCAGAGTATGTTATGAAGAGTAACATTGCATACTGTCTTCTAACATAGGATGTAGAGCCATCAACTTTCCATGAAGCTACAAAAGACGTAAATGCACATTTGTGGATGGCAGCAATGCAAGAAGAAATAGAAGCTTTTCACAGAAACAATACATGGGATCTAGTACCATTACCACATGGAAGAAAAGCCATTGGTAATAAATGGGTCTACAAGATCAAGCGAGATAACAATGATCAAGTGGAGCGGTATCGTGCACGATTGGTGGTGAAAGGATATGCTCATAAAGAAGTGATTGATTTCAACGAGATATTTTCTCCGGTGGTTCGACTTACAACAGTCAGAGTAGTCCTGGATATATGTGCTACATTTGACCTATATCTGGAACAGTTGGATGTAAAAACTGCATTTCTTCATGGAGAACTTGAAGAAGAAATTTATATGCTCTTACCAGAAGGTTTTGCTGAAATAGGCAAGGAGAACTTGGTTTGCAGGTTGAACAAATCTCTATATGGTCTCAAACAGGCGCCGAGATGTTGGTATAAGAGATTTGATTCCTTCATTATTTACCTTGGGTACAACAGACTCAGTTCATATCATTGTATATATTACAAGAGGTTTGGAAATAATGACTTTATTATTTTACAGTTGTATGTGGACAACATATTAGTAGCAGACCCTAACAAAGATCGAGTCCAAGAATTAAATGCACAGTTAGGTAGGGAGTTTGACATGAAGGATCTAGGACCAGCAAACAATATTCTAAGGATGCAAATACACCGAGACAGAAATAACATGAAGATTTGGCTTTCTCAAAAAAATTACTTGAAGAAAATCTTACGGCGGTTCGACATGAAAGATTGTAAGCCAATTTCTACCATACTTTCTGTTAATTTCAAGTTATCCTCTTTTATGTGTCTTAGCAATGAAGCTGAGAGGAATAAGATGTCTCGAGTACCGTATGCATCAGCAATGAGAAGCTTAATGTACGCCATGATTTGTACAAGACCAGACATTGCACAAGCAGTGGGAGCGGTTAGTCGTTTTATGGCAAATCTTGGTAGAGAACATTGAAATGTTGTTAATAGGATCCTTAGATATATCAAAGGAACCTCAGATGCTGCATTATGTTATGGAGGATCAGAATTAAGTGTCAGAGGCTACGTGGATTCAGATTTTGCAGGAGATCTTGACAAAAGAAAATCCACCACAGGTTATGTGTTTGTACTTGCAGGAGGAGCAGTGAGCTAGGTATCCAAGTTACATGCTTAAAAGAAAATAATAAAAAATTAGAATTCACTATTTGCACAGTGAATCTCATGCCTATAAATAGAGGCTTCATTTTATTATTTTCATCATCTCATTCTCAACCAAATCATACGTATTCTAAGAGAGAAAATATAGTTTTTTCTTAAAAGTTTGTGAGAGAGTTGTAGTTCTCATATTCTAAGAGAGTGTAAGATTGTTCACTCCTTGAGTTTAGAGAGAGGTTGTAAAATTCTTTCCACCATAGTGAAACCCTTCTACTTTTGCTCGTGGATGTTTCCCTCACATTGAGAGTTTTATCACTTTAAATATGTGTCACATTGCTTTATTTTATTGATAATATTTATGGTAGGCTAAGCCTCCTAATTATTATTGTATTGTTATATGGTAGGCTAAACCTCCTAATTATTTGTTATATGGTAGGCAACACCTTTTAAACTAATAATTATTCTCAATTTCACTTTACTTGCGTGTCAGCTTCAGCCCACGATCCCCTAACATTAATGTCATGGACGATATCAGGAATTTGTTGCTCTTGCCCAAGTCCAGTGTGGATACAAACAATACTCTTGATGTTGGTATTCTTCGATTGTCCGTACGGACCTATCTAATAATTGAATTTGATTAACTCCCAAAGTTTTTATTTACTTTAAAAAAAATTAATGTAATTAATAATTTTCATAATCAATAGTTTTGATTTTTTTTCTCGTCTTTGTATAATCATAAAGTTATTTTTATCACCTAATGCAACCGATTCAACATTTGCATATAATAGACATTAGCTTAATTTGTTCTCACGATTTTTTTACCTCTTTGGTGTGATGTTTTCAAGTCTTTGTAATAGATGAACCTCACGATAGGGTATGGTCTCTATTATGTGGATCAAATTTTTTCAATATATCTGCTTCGAATGCACCTTCCAGTCTGCTGGTAGCCTGGTAGTAGAGATGGCCATGGTACGGGCATGTAATCCCGTATCAATTTTTAAATCTGGACGAAAAAATAATCTCAAATCTCGAATTAAATAATTTGAAATTCAAAGTTTTTAAAGTAAAATTCAAGAAACGGAAATCATCCCGATTCTGATTGATATTTTATTCGAGACTAAAAATCATCACAGAAAAATGCAAGATCCTCGTTCATGATTGGGGACCATCCAGTAAATTGAATGATTCGATTTTAAATGTGTAGTACTCAGGAAATTAATTGACAGTTTCTCACATTTCAACAAGCAGCCATTCTCAGCTGGGATTCTCCCACAAATTGTTGAGACAAGTTGGTTGGAACAGTACCAGCAAAAATAATTGTTGCCCAATAATAGTTTCTCAAGACTGAACATAATTGTCCCCTGGCATAAATTTACAGAACTGCTCCACGAAACTAGTGACTCCTGGTGGATCATGAAGCTGTGACTTTACGGCAAGTAATGGCGGCGGTCGTGAACCAGAGAAGAAGAGCAAGCTGTATCCGGCAATGGAAATTAGAAAAAAAAAAACAGTTTTCAAAGGAGTGTTTTTACACATGCTACTGATGGTATGTTTCAATACTTGATTGTCTTGTATAAAGTATAAACAAACAAGTTTTTCACATCTCTGCTGCAAAGGATTTGCCGCAACCGCATGTTTGCGTAGCATTTGGGTTCTTGAAGGAGAAGCCTCCACCGATGAGAGCATCACTGTAATCCAATTGCATTCCAAACAAAAAGAGGAGGCTCTTCGGATCACATACTGCAACAAGTGAAGCAAGGAAGTGTAAATTTCTCGAACAACTTTTACAAAGATATAAATAAAATCATCAGATGGGGGAGCTGGCACATGATCTTGAATGAGAGAATGTAATGCATTATGAACTTGTGGGTGAAGAAGAGAAGAAATTGCTGAATCTATTTACAAAATTAGGTTACAAAATCATTCTTGATGAATCGGATTAACATTAGGTTAATGCCACTATTTTGAAGCTTTTCTGAGTAGGCTCATTTGGTTAGTAATCCCATTATTGTACACATATCTTTAGTAGTTTGATTTTCGGACAAGTATGTTACGACTCAAAAATGGGATGGGTCTTATTATATTTTAACACGTGATATGACCTTTCCTCAACACACGAGTAGTTTTCTCCTCAACTTAACTGGTGAGCCTAAACAAAAGTGAAACCTTAATAATTGAATCATTGCTTATATGGGAAAAACGGCAAGAACTGACTTATGAGTGGAAAGAATAAGGTTCATTCCAGTGTGATCCACAATTGTCCGGATAAACACGAATAGTGTGTAATGGAAGAGAGGTAACGAGAGAGTTTTGAAATATTGACTTCATATTTGTTCCATGCTAAAGTGTTTCCCCAACAAAGAATTTATCTAACTGACAGCACCTACAATAGATAACTGGAATGGTCCAAAAAATGTCCACGACCCAGTACAAAAGGCATGTGGTAGAAGAAAAACATAAACACAAACACATAGTAATCGGCCTTCTCTCAGTAAAGTTAAACCGAATTAGTGTTCTCCTGCTTACCTGTTGAGGCTCTCGGGTTTATTAGAGCATCTTCAATTTTATTCATCTTGTGATGGTGAAATTTACAATCATACAAGATACAACTCAACGACCTGATAGCATAAATCACATCATTTCAAAATCCTAAGTCAACCAAGTTAGCTTTGAAATATAATCATATACAACTATATCTAATTATTGTTGCTTCATATTACAGCTATTAATATCTGACTATCTGAGAGCTTAGTAGGTTTCAATATAACTAAAATTTGTATATCAGAGCAATTAAAGGCTTTGTTTACCTGTTGCATCTAATAGTAAAGATGAATTGACGTAAATCTATCGCAAATGGTGATGGATGACAGAAAACTACCACTATTGAAACAAAGTTTTCCCTATACCCAGCTACCCAAGTGTTAAATATTTAGGTGTCTGGATCCACCAAAAACCAATGATTCAGCTTCATTGCCTCGATGTTTTACTAGGATTTGGTTCTATTCCCCCAAAGTCTAGTAGACAACTTCCATTACTTCCTATTTCATTTTAATCCTTTTCCATTTACTTTTGCTTTAAGTGATCAAATATATAAACAGGACCCGGAAATTCTCTCAGATGTATTAGATGAGTACAACACAACCATGATTTGCAAAACACCATCCCTCATATGAACAAACATGAAATTAGTCGTATAATGAGTGTTAGCACAAAAGCTTTGTTCCAAACACGAAACACCTACAAACACTTCTTAGAGAGCACTAAATGTTTTTCGCACCCCTATATAGCAACTTTACTCTATTGTAGCCAACACTAAAAAGTAGGAAAAATGTGAGTTCGACAATATGGACAAGAATGCAGCTAATTGTTTGACCCCAGAGTGTGTTCAAGTACTCCTACACGAAGTAATTCTGTTCAAAAACACTCTCACCACTTCTCAGAAAAGCACCTAGGAGGCTAAGAGAGTTCATCAGGTCCAAGAATGCTTTTTTTTTTTTTTTTGCTTTTGTAATTCGGCCAAAACATTCTAAAGCAGGCAAAGCATGATATTAACAGGCTAAAAGAGCTTACACCATAACTCTTTTTTTTTTTGGAAACGTTGGAAACGAAGCAGTAAAACTCCCGGCTGTCCCAGGCTCCAACAATAAATGCACCCGGACTTGAACTCAGGACCTGGCAACTAAGTTCTAAGCTCTTTACCACCAAGCCACACCCCTTGGGAGCTCTTACACCATAACTCGCAAATCAACATATCCACAAATAACCAAGCAAGCAATAACCAAACTAAATTCACCACAAGAAACTGAACAAACAAGAAAGCAAGCACATACCAATCACAAATCCATCATACTCGATAACCGAATCATCAGGTCTCGTATTGGTTCTGTTCTCAAACTCCATAGTGTATGACATGCCAGAGCATCCACCCTGCTTCACTCCAATTCTTAAGCATAAATCCTCGCTTCTCTCAGACCTCATGTTGTTCAAATGCTTTAGTGCTGTCTCTGTAACTAAAATCGCCGGCTTCAGCCCCTCCGTCGCCGGCGCCGCCGCTGTACCATCAAACTTATAAATTTCATTAACTAATCATTTTTTAACACTTCAATTATTCAATTAAACACCTAATTATTCATAAAAATTTAAAATTTTAATAATCAACAACCTATTACTCACTATATTGATTAAAATTAGTCAATCGTTAATCAAAATTCCATTCAAATTTATATAAATAACTAAATTGCAAGCTTAATTACACAGGTAATTTTCAAATTTAATTAAATATGATACGTAAAAATCAAAAAATAAAATTGATTTTTAGATTTATTTTTTAAAAAATGAAAAAATAAAATAAAATATGAGTACCTGGAATTGAAGATGACCGAACGGAAATGGAATTTCGACGGCTGAGATTTGATTTCGAAAATCGAAAAGAGACAGAGTTTTGATGAAGAGAGATGGACGGTGTATGATTACTGGGAAGGCGAAGGAGACAAGGGCAACGCGTGGTAATTGCAGAGAACGCCATTGGAGTGAACGTAAAAGAATTATTCTGTGTGTATTTTTACTATTTTTTTATAAATAACATTGTGATTAATTTGTGATCAGAAGATCTTGGCCGTCGAAATATTCAAAGAGTTTTGCTTGACTTGGTTTCTGGAGCTGGACTGGGCTTTGGCAAACTCTCGCCATAATCCATAAAATATATTAAAGTCAAAATTCTTAAAAATCCTATCTAGAGAGGATTAGGGGTGGCAGAAAAGCCCGAAACCCGGCCCGGTCCGGTCAGGCTTTGGCCCGGCCCGGTATAGAAAAAGCCTGAGCCGGGCCTTAAAATGAAAGCCCGGCTCGGGTTCGGGCCCGGGCCGGGCTTTCCAATTTTGGCCCGGGTAAAAAAAAAACATAAATATATATATATATATATATATATATATATATATATATATATATATATATATATATTTATATGTTTGTATCATTTTTATTTGTTTTTAGCATTTAAATTGTTAATTTATCAATGAAACTTGTGATTTATTTATAAATTGTCTTTGTATATAGTGTAAATATATTTTATATTTATATATTTTTAAATTCGGGCCCAAAAAAAAGCCCGGGCCGGCCCGGGCTTTTTTGTTGGTCGGGCTCGGGCCGGGCTTGTCAAAGCCCGGGCCGGCCCGGCCCGTTGCCACCCTTAGAGATGATTGAATTCAGCCATAACCTGTTTGATATAGGGCTGGGTTGGTGCTAAGTCCGGTTTTAAATTTTTAAAATTTATTAATTAAATAGTATTATTTTTAAAAGAAAAAAATATACATAATCTCATTATATAAATGATTTTTTTCAAAAATTTACATCATGTAAAATATATTATAAGTTCTAAATATTAAAAAAAAATAACAACTAATACTAATACAACTTAAACAAGCTTAAAAAATAATAATAAACCATAAAACATTACACTAGTACATTAACTAATACTAATAATAAATAATTTTAAAATGCAAACATATAATTATACAAACATTTATAATTTTTTTTTAAAATATATGTAATAAAGGGTCGAGCGGAGGCTTTTATTTTAAAAGCTCATATCCGACCTTTTAATAAAAGGATCTCATTATTTAAAGCCTTAATACTGACCTTTTTCTTAAGGGTCGGGCTAAAGCCTTGCGAGTCCGGGCCTAATTGTCAAGCATACTTTTATTTACATTAACAAAAGATTGTTTTGATAAAAAAACTTGTGTGAGACATATATTAAAAAAAAATCAAAAATTATGTGGGACACGATTACCATCTTTTTTTTTATAGAATTTATTAAAGTAGGTGGGTCCCACCATTTTTTAGATTTTTTTTTATTTTTGTTTCTCATTGACACAATGAGAGGACAAATAAGGAGAAAATCATAATTTTAATTTAGAATTAGATCCATAATATTGATTCAAGATGGGTAGAAGTTCAATAGTTAGAGGTCGGACTGAAATCAAACCAAGATTGACAATAAACTTTTATAATCATATATTGGATGGTGGTTGACGCGTTAATTCGAATAATATATTGTACATAATATTTTATTATTTATTAATAAAATAACTATATTTTCATTTCAAACCTTGTTAATGACAATGTCATTACTTGTTAATAGTAATGTCATTATGCATATTAGATTGATATATAAATACACTAAGAATGACATCGACCTTAGAATATTCATGTAGTAATACTGGACAATGGGTGGTCCGATATTGAGATAGTATTACTATTATAAACTATTTTTAAAGTAAATATTCATAGTTGTTGATTTTGGAATACGGTCCAATTCCTATAACCTATAAGACTAGCACATGTCGTATTTTAGAATTGAAGTTCCAATGATTTAACCCGATGTACCATGAGTAAGGGAAGCTCGTATAGACATGTGGATATTCGTTGGAGCAAATATTGAATGACTCACAGGTGATTCCTAATAGTTGGACGTACACACTGCCGTCAATATGAATCTCATCTAGTCGAGTATCATATATGATCATTTGACTATAGGATATTATTGATTTTGTTTGTGATTTCGACACTTTGATGCTATATATGTCAGATATCTTTCATGGTATGACCGATGAATGTTCGTTGGGTGTGGACCGATGCATTCGTTAATCAAATGTGTATCAATATATGATCTGTAGGCTTGTATGTGTACCATATGAGGTTTAGGTATCCATGTGAGTAAGTCATGATTCTCAAGATTTTGGTCAAATCAGATCACCTAGGGTGAATCATAAATATCAGAAATCGTATTCTGATTAGTTGGAAAGAATCGTGAACATGTGAGTTTCGAGCTTACCAGGTAACGGCTGCCCAAACAATGAATTGATCATTGTTCGGGCAGCCCATGAACTGTCGAAGTGCTATTGGGGCTGACCTGGGCAGTCTCTGTGTGTATTGGTTGGTCGGTTCGGTCAAAAACATATTTTATGCTATTTTTGAAAAAAAAATTCGTAAAAGTTTCGCGATATTTGCTAAATTAATTATATCTTTATTTGACATTGGATATAATAGTTTAGATGAAATATGAATGACTTATTCATATGAGATATTGAATAATTTATTCGGTAAGTTTAAAAATTTGCTTGCATGTTTGGTGGAGAAAATGGTGAAGGAAATGGTGGAGAAAATGATGGAGAAAATTGTGGAGAAAGTTTGCAAATTTTCTATAAATTGAGGTGTTCTGCACCTCATTTTCCTCAGCCCGAATTCCGTAGTTTTCTCTGAATATTTGTGGAGTTCTAACTCTCGTGTGTTTTATTTTTTTTTTAAAAAAAAACTTTCTTGTAATTTTTTTTACTTTCAGCAATAAAATTATGTGTGTTTTGATTCAAATCATGAGTAACTAATTTCGTCCTGCTGGGGTAAAGGGTGAAGCTTTAATATGAAAATTTAGATTAATCTCACTTATATTATAATATATAAATTATAATCTAATGATTAATATTTAATTTAATTCTAGATTACTTATGGATAAACTTTGTTACTGCATACATGATTAGTTTTATTTATTTGACATAATTGAGTACCTAACTAGACTTGTTTTAGACAAAAGTTATCACCGCCTTTATGGCTGGTTTCATATGTTTTGGCATAAGTAATTCCTTAAATAAATTAATTAGGTAATAATGATAATTTATATATTATAAAAAGCGTGATTTCTAAATTTGAAATATTAAAAGTGGATCATCTAACCCCCGTCATTTTATTTTATTGTCGCATTTTAAATTAAAAAATTTAATCACTTTAAACAATTCAACCTTTTTATTTTTCACTCGAATTATTATTTATTTTACTACATATATTTCTTGTGGATCGACCCCGGACTTACTGGATTATTTTATTACTTCGACATTCTTATACTTGGGAGTATAGAACCACTTTTTGACCATGTCAGTGGTAGTGATAGTAGTAGTGGTAGTAGTTAGACCTGGCCATCGGTCCGGTTCGGTTCTGAACCGGAACCGCACCGGCCGGTTCCCAGTTCCACGAGTGTGGAACCAGAACCATACCGGATAATTCTGGTTCGGTTCTGGTTCCACACTTAAGTGCAACTGGAACCGAACCGTTCGGTTTCGGTTCCGATTCCATTCGATTTTTTTTTTACTTTTTTTTTAAAATAAAAAATTTGAGATTGAAAAATTTATTTAAAATTATTAATTTGAATTTATACAATTAGCTTACATTAAATTACAAATAAAATTATTGTCTAAAAAATTAAAAATAAAATTATTAAATTAAAGAGCTTGAACTTAAATTTTTAAGAATTTAAGTTGCCTACGTATCTTCCAGGGGTGAGAGGAATCAAAACTCACGTAGTTCCATTATAATTTTAAGATATTTCCCCGTTGTAATATTACAATTCTTTAATTATCAATCATCATTATCAGTGCTCGTTGATCCTGTTGGGGTTGGTGCTCAGAGCGCCAATCCACATCGTATTTATGTCTGATTCATGAATAAGATCAATTCATTTTTCCATAATATTATTTATTTATGGTTGCACCTTTTGTTTTTATATACGTATTCGATCTGATTACGATTAGATTGAAACTAAATGTCGTTTAGTGATATGTATATATATTAGACAAATGCCCGATAATATATAATGCAGTACACAGTTACAAAGGTAGTTTGTAATTGACATTGGGAAGTGTCACAGCTAAATGTATATTACCAAATATAGTTCCTGGTCAAGATTTACTAACACGGGTCGGTAAGTCAAATCCGTTGAGACCAGTACATGTCGTATATCGAGACTTGGTCCGATGGTTTATCCCAGTGAACCATGAGTATGGGGAGACTCGTATAGACGTGTAGGTGTTTATAGTGGATAAACACCGAACGACTCACCGAAGATTCTTAATAGATGGTACACCAACGTCAATAAGAATCTTCTCGGGTTGAGTAGCATAGTGGTCCTTCGACTTGAGACACAACTGTGGATGTATGAGACATTCACCACACTTAGATGGCAACCACGTCACCGATCTATTTAGATCAGACTTCCGCCTGTTCATTGGGTGTGGACCGATCCTTAGGATATCATGTGTGTGTTAAGATAGGATCTGTTAGTTCTATGACAGAGGGATTATACGTATACAATGACCTCGACTTATATGATTCAGCTAGTTTATAAAATATACTCGTAGAGCACTAAGACAACTTTTATGAATAATGATGATTATTTATAAATCGTTTAAACGTTAAACGAAAAATACATGCCAACAGGCCGAACCGTCATTTCCTAATTAATTTGTATTTAATATATGATATTATTAAATACACATTAATAAATTGTCAAATTAAGGTATTTCACATATATCATTTATATATGTATTTGAGATATTTAAAGTAAATATAATACATATATTTGAGATATTTATATTTATTTAATTAATTAATTATTTAATTGTTAAATAATTAATATAATTAAAATATAAATATCTTATGAAGTGATAAAGTTAGGAAATGATTATTAGTGTAAATGTTTGACTTTACATTAAGGAAAATGTTGTCAAATTGGATTTGACTTCCTTGGATATTTATTTTAAATTGCTAAAAATGAAATATCAATTTCCTTTCATTTATTGTAAATTTCGGCCAACCCCTAAAATAAATTTAAGTGTTATATTTTTTTATTTGCTTTTATTGACTTGTTGAATTTCATTAAAGTTGTAATGATTCAAGTTGCAAGTTGATTAAAGAAACTTTAATGAAACAAAAAAAAATATCTAGATATTTTACCATCACCAAATTTGGCCAAGGGCATTTGTGTGAGGTATATATTGTTTTGTTTCATCTTTTAAGGTTTAACAAGTTCATTAGCCACAAAATAAACATAAAAGAAGTTGAGAGAAAAAGCTTGAAGGCCTAAAGAAAAGTCTTGGAAAAATCTTATTTTTGTAAGTATTTCTTTAAAGTCTTCAACATGGAAATTGTTTCTAACATGCTTGGCATCATTTTGTGTTGCTTTGATGTTCTCTCTACTCTTATAGTTTGTGTTTTAATTGTTGTGAACTTGAATGAAAGATGTGTGCATGTAAGCAAGCTTGAAATGGTTTCAAAGGCTTACTTTTGATTCTTTGGAAATCAAGTTGTCATTCTAGAGTTGTTGAGCCACTCCTTGGTGACCTATAATTTTTCTAGAGTTATTTCAAAATGGTGAGGCTTGTTTGGTGAAGCATTGAATGAATTAAAGTGTTGGATTTTAAAGATTTGGTAAAATTGTTCAATTTGATGAAATTGAAAAATTAGGGTTCTTAACCCACTCCAAGTTTGAGGCTTTTCATATATATATATGATGTTTTATAGAGTATATATGATGCATGTAAAATTTAGGTTGATTGGATTTGATCTTGGCATGTTTTGAACAAAATGGACTAAATTGCAATTAACCGAAAATTTGTGGACCTCTGGCAATTAGGCAAAAGTTTGGGATCTTTGTTGCAATCTTATTTTGATGTATTGGATATGTTGAAAATCATTTTAGAACTGATTTAGAATCATCCAAAATTGTATTTGACAAGTTTTGGACTAAAATGATCAATTTGCAAAGTTTTGGGCCAAATCGATAATTACCAAGAAATTTGGTTTCTTGTGTAATTTTTCAGAATTTGATAATTTGGTAATTAAATAAATAAGTTTATTTAATTGATCCAAGAAAAAAAAATTGAAATCGGAAAATTTTGATTTTCCGCGTTTCAGCTGAATTACCGATATTCCCCCTTAAAAACCCTAACAGATCCTTCAGCTCTCGTTCCGCTTGCACTTGCAGTTGCATTGTCAAACAAGTTTTCAAATTCTTCGGGGGCATCTTCTTGTTGTCTCAGATCAGCTTGGGTCTAATCATCCACACATGTTGTTGCTTTTAAAGTGCTTGAATGTAATGAAGATCGTCTAACTTGCAATATATATATTGTCCATCATGCTGAAGGCTTGCTCAACCGCAACGGTGGAAACATGTGCTGCAAATATCTCTTTAGCAATAATTGATAATACATGATATATATTTTGATATCGGTTCCACCATTTAAGGATTTGAAAATTTTTTACTAACTAAACTTTGAGTACAAAATTTGAAATTGATAGATAAATAATTATCTAATTCCGAATTATTAGTCGTGTTATCCATATGTTTTTTATTTCGTTGTAGTAACCAACGATCACATGTGCTAAGTCTTACTTTCATTACGGGTTCGCTACTACTAGATTGTCCTACTAATAGCAAGTTAAATCTTCTAATATAATCATTAAATAAATCTATTAAATTAATTTTTATTTTAGTTATTATTCTTGTAATATAAATTTCATCTAATATTCCTAAATATACATAGTAAGCTTGTGAAGCACTATTCAAACCTTCTAATTTAAATATAGGATAAAAAACAGCAGCCATAAGATAAAGTAAATGAATGTCTCTAAAATAATTCAACCATTTTTGTTTCATCATAGTAATAGCTTCAAGCAAAACAATATCATTAGGATCAGGATTTTCAACATGCTCATAGAGAATACCAACAATATTCAAACTTTCAACAAGAAATAAATATGTGTAGGATAATAAACTCCGCTAAAAACATGTGTAGCATCATTAAAAACTTTTCAAACTTCTAAAATTTTATCACAAATATCTCATTGAGTAGAAAAAAATGTGATATGTTGAACATGTTGAGAAAAAAAAAGCTACATACTGTATCTTTGTATTGCAAAGTTTGACATAAAAGAAAATAAGTTGAATTCCAACATGTTGGAACATCTCGTGAAAATTTTATCGGTTTAATACCATTTAATTACAAAACTTGGCTCATTCTCACATAACATGAGAATATGACTGTAGACACTGGTTTTCGCCCGAGGTCCACAATTGAGATTTCTTTGAGATGGGGGCCCTGGCGATCCTGCAGAGAACAAAGATGTAGAATGAGCGGGAGTACTGCCCACCGGTGTGGTGGGTGCCGGGGGCACTCCGACGCCCAAGTCAGTAAATGAACAAGGATAGTAGAAGAAGGAAGGTCAAAGTAAGATACTACCTTGAGCTTCGTAGGGTGTCGTGTGAGGGCGGTAGATAGCAGGTATGGTGACTTTTGTGAAAGTCCCAGAGCTATGAGTAGGAGAGCTAGAAAATTGGATACGGTTGAGCTATCCGAGTCCCCCTTTTCTCGTAGACTTTCCTCTCTTATATACACCATTGGGAAACGTGTGTATTTATCACCTTTAATTACTCGTCCATTGGATGTTGGAAACTGTCGTATTATGTAAGATATTGATGAGTCTGGACGTTTCAGATTGAAGTAAATGATCAGTCAAAGGCTTGCTGGGTATGGCTCTCTTTGTACGTGGGCCTGAGGATGTAGTCTGGTCTTTGGCCCAATTTATTCTGGGTACTATCTGGAGGGATTGGGCTACCACTGGTGTAGGGCCTGAAGCGAAAAGCCAATTTTACCCTTGGGTCCAAATTTGGCCCGTACAGTTTGTCCCCTACTCTCTAAGTCAAGAGTCATTGGCTTGGAGAGTACTTGACGCATGTGTCGCCTGGGACGAGGCCATATTATGTAGCTGTACTCGAGCGTTGATGCTGCCTACTAAATGAACCAAACGAATGTCAAGTTATCAACTTGAGTCTACAAGAGCCATTGGGGAAGTACCCAATCGTTTGGACCCGATGAAGGTCAGTATATCAGTCATACGACATGTGCCCTCCATGTCTACAAGTTGACTCGAAATGTGTCTATGGGGGATGTCCCCGGTCGACCGGAGTTGATGAGTCCAGGAAGATAAGTCATACGACATGTGTAATCCATGTCTACAACTTGACTCGACATGAGTCCATGGGGGATGTCCCCGGTCGACTGGACTTGATGAGTCCAGGAAGATATATAAGTCATACGACATGTGTATTCCATGTCTACAACTTGACTCGACATGAGTCAATGAGGGATGTCCCCGGTCGACTGGACTTGATGAGTCCAGGGAGATAAGTCATACGACATGTGTAATCCATGTCTACAACTTGACTCGACATGAGTTCATGGGGGATGTCCCCGGTCGACTGGACTTGATGAGTCCAGGAAGATATATAAGTCATACGACATGTGTATTCCATGTCTACAACTTGACTCGACATGAGTCAATGAGGGATGTCCCCGGTCGACTGGACTTGATGAGTCCAGGGAGATAAGTCATACGACATGTGTAATCCATGTCTACAACTTGACTCGACATGAGTCCATGGGGGATGTCCCCGGTCGACTGGACTTGATGAGTCAGGAGGAAGATATATAAGTCATACGACATGTGTATTCCATGTCTACAACTTGACTCGACATGAGTCAATGGGGGATGTCCCCGGTCGACTGGACTTGATGAGTCCAGGAAGATAAGTCATACGACATGTGTAATCCATGTCTACAACTTGACTCGACATGAGTCCATTGGGGATGTCCCCGGTCGAGTGAATCAGATGAGGGTTCAGGAGTTAATTTCACTCGACATTGTCGTATGACGGTAGGAAGTCCATGTCTTCATTTGACTCGACATGTATCCATGACGGATGTCCCCGGTCGACTTTAACCAGATGAAGGTCAGGACAACCTCCATACTACTGGTCATGGACCAGGGGAGTCTTCAAATTTTTTTTTTTTTTTTTTTTTTTTAAACCAGATGAAGGTCATAAGTTGACTCTACATGAGCCATGGGAGATGTTCCCAGTCGTCCGAACCATGTGAAGGTTCAGGATACACTCCATACAAGAGTAGTCCAGGTCTTCAACTTTGTCATATGACATTGCTTGCAAATTTCAAACCCACAAGCAAGGTAAGTATATAAGGAGAATAATAATACCTGTCGGCTGGAGGATTTGTCAAGTGACTAGTTTAATTGCTCTTCAATGTAAGAAGCATACTCTGTTTTCTGAAACAATGAGAGATCATTTACGTGCCCGTTGGGGCGACTGGGCAAAAGGTTGATAAAGATATTCCATATGGAGGATGTTTCATTGTCTTATGTATCAAGATGACAATTTATACTGATGAAAATACATGAGAGTCTACAAATTACCAGATCTGACGGAGGTCTAAGAAAGTTTTCATTCTACTATTCTCGAATGAAGTACACCAGAGTTTATACTCTACATGACCCAATGAAGGTCCAATAAAGTATACACACTCCACTATACATTCTGAAGGTTCATGGGAGTCTACATTTACCAGATCTAAAAAAGGTCTATGAGTCTTTCATTCTCATACTACTAGTTCTGATGGAGGTCCATGATACTACTGTCGAATGGACTATCAAATGGACCTGATGGAAGTCCATAAGACATAATCCAATGAACCTAATGAATATCTATGAGAATTTTCATACTACAAGACTTGATGAAGGTCATATTACTACTGATGAATGGACTTGTCGAATGAACTTGCTGAAAGTCCAAAGTAGTCATTACTCGTTATAAACTAGACCTGTAGATGGGCCATGATCCTACCATTGATAAACTTGATGAAAGCCATCAATGTCATCTATATTCTATAGAGACTACTGTCGAATGGACTTATTGAAAGTCAAGGTATTCTTGATTCTATTAGACCTAAGAAAGGTCAAAGAGGTGTTTATTCTTCATACTACGACATGGTCGAATGGGCCTTGTGGAAGTCTAATTGAGACTTATCTGCCCTTTGTCATCTATCACACGGAACTAGTAAGGTAGTTTTATTTGGTTTGCATTTGGTATTTCTTTTGCAACGACCGATGTGGGGTGTTAAAGATTATATGCATGGGCTTGTTGTTGATGGCACATTTTATTGCTGTTAATGGCTGCTGGGCCTGCTTCCATATGGGCTGGTCGTGCATATGGTGTCGGTGCATGTTGGGCTTTGGGCGTTTAAGCTGCCTCTGATTACACGGGAAATGCTGGCATGGTCTAGCTTGGAAATTGGCGCTTGGTTTGCGTTTTTTGTGCTGGATTTTGGATCCTAGGTGATTGGCTTATTTGCGATTATGGGCTTTTATCTTGGGCTGTCAAATTCCATGACTTCAATTGTTGAAAATCGGGGTGTGGATTTCGGCTTTTAAAGGGTAAGTCACGTGCACGCAAAAATGGTTTCTTCGAACCAGGAGCCTACTTCACTCGTGGATAGCGTTGGTTGGATTTTTGGCTCTTTCACGTAAGATCAGTCCACACATCGTGCAAGTAGTCTGACTGGTGTGAAGTGGCTTTGCTCGACAGATTGTAGACACTGGTTTTCGCCCGAGGTCCACAATTGAGATTTCTTTGAGATGGGGGCACTGGCGATCCTGCAGAACAAAGATGTAGAGTGAGCGGGAGTTCTGCCCGCCGGTGTGGTGGGTGCCGGGGGCACTCCGACGCTCAAGTCAGTAGTGAAGACGAGCTATAAATCATGGAGGAGCAAGGTTTAGGGTTACCTTGATACATGTGAGCCGCTGTGAGGGTTATAGGTTGGCGGTTATGAGAGCTCTGGTGACATAGAGTTGTGCTGTGTGATCTTTTTTCCCCCTCTCTTTGCCTTGGCTCCTCCTTTTTATAGGTTCTTCTATCGTGGGGTCATTTAAACCTCTTCTACCGTTGAATGTGTTAATGAAGGGGTTTATGACCGTAACTGTTGATTAATGGAGTTCATCATTGTAGGCGTTTCCCTTACCAAATTACCTTTGAATCTGTTGGCCTTCCTTAGCTGTTAAACCTGTCTGGTCTCTCGGCCCAAAGCTGGCTTCTTAAATTAGATCTGATGGTGGGCCTTGGGGCTTTGTTTTCGTGATTGGCCCGAAGGTGGAATGACGGTTATGCCCTTGGGCCCAAATTTGGCCCGTACAGTTTGTCCCCTACTCTCTAAGTCAAGAGTCATTGGCTTGGAGAGTACTTGACGCATGTGTCGCTTGGGACGAGGCCATATTATGTAGTTGTACTTCGAGCGTTGATGCTGCCTACTAATTGAACCAAACGAATGTCAAGTTATCAACTCGAGTCTACAAGAGCCATTGGGGAAGTACCCAATCATTTTGACCCGATGAAGGTCAGTATATCAGTCATACGACATGTGCCCTCCATGTCTACAAGTTGACTTGAATTAAGTCTATGGGGGATGTCCCCGGTCGACTGGACTTGATGAGTCCAGGAGGATTTGAGTCATTTCGCATGTGTAATTTATGCCTACGACTTGACTCGATATGAGTCTATGAGGGATGTCCCCGGTCGACTGGACTTGATGAGTTCAGGAAGATATAAGTCATACGACATGGGTAAACCATGTCTACAACTTTGACTCGACGTGAGTCTATGGGGGTTGTCCCCGGTCGACTGGACTTGATGAAGCCAGGAATATATGTCATACGACATGAGTGGTTCATGTCTATAATTTGACTCGACATGAGTCTATGGGGGTTGTCCCCGGTCGACTGGACTTGATGAAGCCAGGAATATATGTCATTACGACATGAGTGGTTCATGTCTATAATTTGACTCGACATGAGTCTATGGGGGATGTCCCCGGTCGACTGGATTTGATGAGTCCAGGAAGGTATAATTCATACGACATGTGTAATCCATGTCTACAACTTTGACTCGACGTGAGTCTATAGGGGTTGTCCCCGGTCGACTGGACTTGATGAAGCCAGGAATATATGTCATACGACATGAGTAGTTCATGTCTACAACTTGACTCGAAGTGAGTCCGTGGGGGATGTCCCCGGTCGACTGGACTTGATAAAGCCAGGAAGGTATGCACTCTACAGACCTGACAATGGTCCAAGAATATTTCCTCAATATGACTCGTACGCAGTAGGGCCCACGTTTGTTTTTAGGAGTACACTAACAGGACTCCAATTGCCTATACTCTAACACACCACATGTCGAACAATAAAGTGTATGGCCTATTGATGAGTACACTTCCAGTTGGCTACACTTCAATATGCCAAATAATACAACCAATGCACAACATGTTGAGATTGAAGGGTATTTCGGTCCAAAGAAATCACAAAGCAAGGGTAGCATGGTTCCAACTGTCGTAGCTTTTGAAAAGAACACATATTACTCTTCTATGAATTGCATGCCAATCAATATGGATGAGGAGAGCATGGATATAAGCCAATCAATACCAACTCTTCAACCCATGTGGACGAGGACACACCATATGCATGTAGTATGAAGTGTGCCCCTTCGACTTCCAATTACTTTCATTTTTTATGTGAATGACGGCTAAATAAATCCCTTCCACCACACGATGAGTTGAAACTGCACATCTACGCTCATTTTTATCGTGTCGACTGGGATGGACTTATGTGAAAAATGTTGTTTGGTTGATATATCATCCATGGTAGATGTTCATATCATTATTTTGGCAAACTCCTCTCGGACCCCATGTTACTTTGAGGGGCAAGTAAACCTAGTTGTTTGAGGCTACGTTGGGTCTTGTAGATTCTGTTTTAGTCTGGGATCCTTATAGGTTTTATGAAGCTGGTCTTGCTTGGTTTTGGGCCTTTATGGCCTTTTGTAGGGGATGATAATCCTTCAGTGTAGTCTGGAGGAGATGACAATCCTACTATATCGTATGGAAGAGATGGCATTCTACCAAATGGCATTCTATCGTATGCTAGTAGTCCATTTTTTTTTATATAGGTAATTGGGCTATGTTTTATCTAATGGTACATCTCAGTCAAGCTAAGTCTTCTTCCATCTCATGCCGGATAGGATCTTAAACAAGTGTCAAAGCTCATTACGTGTTTTGTCGAATGGAACTTTTAGCAAATGACAAGCTACACATAATAATGTCAATTAGGACATCATCAACAACACACTATTGTCGGGCGAGGCACCCCTAACAAGCTCTATGTCAGACATTGTAAATGTCGACTAAGCATTCTATAACAATTACCTAGTTGTAGTGTCGACTGGGACACCTATAGCAAGTCTTATACTCCATCTATTACAAGCCCCAAGCCATATATTGATATCGATTGAGAAATTCTTAGGAATGCAAGGCGTACCTAGTAAGGTTGACCAGGATGTCCTCGCCAAATCTTTATTCGGGTACTGTCGACTCGTTCATGGAGGAGATGATAATCCTCTCATGTTGTTTGAAGATGACGCAACTTTCATACCATGTGAAGGAGATTGAGATTCATCCAATCGTCTGAAGAATATGAAAATCTTCATATGTATAGAGATATGGTTTCTTCTTTGTTGATTTAGTGGATGGTCGCCTGATGGTGGATTTTCGCTTGTTGAATGCTCATAAGAGATCGGGCCTTTGAGAGGTTGAAGAAAAGTGTTCCAATATTTGTGATTATCTTTGGAGGATGGCTAATTTGGTGATCATAAGGTCTGAAGTCTGCTCGTTGCGTGACACCATATAAGTATGGGTGTTTGAAAGGATCGTAGATGGAGAGATCTTTGCATGCTATGAATCACTAAGGCCCCACGGTGGGCGCCAAATTGTAGACACTGGTTTTTGCCCGAGGTCCACAATTGAGATTTCTTTGAGATGGGGGCACTGGCGATCCTGCAGAACAAAGATGTAGAATGAGCGGGAGTACTGCCCACCGGTGTGGTGGGTGCCGGGGGCACTCCGACGCCCAAGTCAGTAAATGAACAAGGATAGTAGAAGGAAGGTCAAAGTAAGATACTACCTTGAGCTTCGTAGGGTGCCGTGAGGGCGGTAGATAGCAGGTATGGTGACTTTTGTGAAAGTCCCAGAGCTATGAGTAGGAGAGCTAGAAAATTGGATACGGTTGAGCTATCCGAGTCCCCCTTTTCTCGTAGACTTTCCTCTCTTATATACACCATTGGGAAACGTGTGTATTTATCACCTTTAATTACTCGTCCATTGGATGTTGGAAACTGTCGTATTATGTAAGATATTGATGAGTCTGGACGTTTCAGATTGAAGTAAATGATCAGTCAAAGGCTTGCTGGGTATGGCTCTCTTTGTACGTGGGCCTGAGGATGTAGTCTGGTCTTTGGCCCAAATTTATTCTGGGTACTATCTGGAGGGATTGGGCTACCACTGGTGTAGGGCCTGAAGCGAAAAGCCAATTTTACCCTTGGGTCCAAATTTGGCCCGTACAATGACCAAATACAATAATTAATTTCTTAATAGGATTAATGAAAGGTGATAATTTTTTCAGATCATCTTGAACACATATTAAGGACATGACATGTGTAACGAACATGAAAAAATCGACCCCTTAAATTTGGTTCACATATTTCTATTAAATCGGTGATTGATGAAGTATTTGCAGATGCATTATCAAAACTAATTATTAAAATTTTACCTAATAAACCAGATGCATCAAAAATTACTTTCATCATTCTATAAATATTTTGTGTAGTATGTTGTTCATCAAAAACTCTAAGTGCAATAAGTCATTTTTGCATGTTCCATGATGCATCAATCTAATGACAAGTCACACCCATGTATGAGTGTGTTCGCCAATGGTCACTCTAAATATCAGAACAAATAGAAAGACAACCTTTAATATCTCTAAATATTTCATTTAAAATAATTTTATCATCTTTGTATAATTTAAAAATTTAACGTTTTGTTGTATTTCGAGTCATTCTACAAGTAGCAGGATTTAAAGCATTTTGAACGCAATTAGTAAAAACAAGTTTTTCACCAAAACTTAAAGAAAGATGTGTCATACAAGTTAATTTATCAAATTCTTCTCTATTTTTAGCATCAGAATATTTAAATAAATCTAAAGAAATCGTACTTCTACTAAATAATATGTATCTGCCCATTTGAGTTTGCGTTATATCAAGTCCAAAGTCAACGACATGATGTCTTTCCAAATGCTTGTTCATATTACCGTATTCACCAGTAAATTTGTATGAAACCCCACAATGGTTGTATACTGCTCTTGGACTTCATTTTCAGTATCGATTAAACGAAAATGAATTTTGAAAATATCTGAGGAAAGAGACCTAACTTCTCTTCTCCGTGAACTGATACTAGCCACTAGGGCCGCTCTCTTGGGTTGACACATTTGACATTGTGTTCTCACATGAGCTTTTCATTTATTGTTTAAGAAATTTTAAGTAATGAGAGAATTGAGAATGATAAATTGTAATTGTAGCTAATAGAATTGAGAATGAGAGAATTGTAGGAATTGAGAGAATTGAGAATTGAGAAATTGGTGTGTTGAAATAATGAAAAATGACACATATTTATATATTTTTAGAATATTTTTGTGATACATAAAATGCCCTTAAATTAGCCGTTTTATTAATGTTATTATTGGTAATTTAATAATTTCCCAAATAATTTTTTTTTTTATAAATGTTGGGCTAGGGAGCAGTTGCTCCCTGCCCCAGCCCAACGGCTACTAGCAGTTGGGGATGGGACCCTATGGTTCCCACCGGTTCGGTTAGGGTAAGAACCCTAATCGAACAGGAAAAATTTGGTTTCGATTCCGGAACCGGTTGGTTCGGTTCCGGTTCGGTTAGGGTTCGGAATCGGAACCATGGTCGGGTCTAGTAGTAGTAGTATTAAATATTATACTATCGGTAAAGTGTATAAGTTACCGACCGAAACTTAATTTGATCGGTAAAAAATGTCTATTTATTTTTATAATTAATATTATTTTAGCGATCGAATTATGTTCAGAAGCTATTATTAGTCATTACCGACCGAATAATCAATCAGTTTATAGCGCCAAATTAATCTTTAGCGTTGTATTTACCGACCAAATATCAACTAAATATTCGGTCGATAATACTTTGGTCGGTAATTGGTCGGAATTTTTTTTTTATCTTTTTGATCGGTATTCGATCTGTAAATATCAAAATTTACTGACCAAAAATATTCGGTCGGTAATTTCATATTTTCTTATAATGTATGTTGATCGTGCTTGCCTCTCTTTTTAATTTGAACCTGATGGGTCCATTCACTCATAGCGAACTGACTTTGAGAAACATCTTCACAGCTATATGTACGTGACTCAGATCAGTTGCAGGCATCCATACAATTATTTTACTGTGGATATACTGCATAATACTAATATTTTATTGTGTAAATATTTTCGTGCATATACCTGTAATAGAAACCTATTATTTATATATGTGCGTATAAATATTTATAAAAAGAATATGAATTTAGTGTTGAGCTAGACTTTTTTTTTTTAATATTATCATAATCTTGAGGATTTATTAGCATATTGGGATTATTTGTTTCCTTAAACACTTTCTTTCCAACTCAAGATGGCAATGAATGAGCGAGTTCGAGATTGTATATTGATTTTGGAAAACTTGAATTTGAGTGAGCACATTTGAGGATGAAGTCTATAAATTTTAGGAAATTTGAGAAACTTGAGGATGCTTAGAAATTCAAAAATCTTTAAAATAATTTATGGTCACATTCTTTGGTGTGGATTGTTTTGTTATGGTTCATTTGGCTAACGTTCGCTTAATATGAGATTAGTTTGTAGTTTATTAACCTATTGGACACCCTCTCCTTATAAATCGATTTTTAAGAATGATTTCTACCCATGAGTTCGTAATAGATGGTAATAGATTCAACACCATACCTCCAGTTGCCATTATGCGGTGCATGGGGTGACACCGATATTACAGTATTTGGTCGAATCTAGTTAAATGTTGAGTAAAATATCACACTTTAGCTGAGATAAAGAATTAAACTCAAAATATAAACATTGAACAACCTTCAACTCTCAAGCTGGCTTTTGGTTGAGTTAGGCCCACGAATTTCAATATGATAGCAGAGCCACACTCATGCACGGGTGGGCCCACACTACCTGTCCACGTGACATGAACCAGACAAAAGACCGGTTTGCACATGAGGATGAGTGTTGAGGAAAATATCTCACATCGGCTGAGATAAATAATTAAACTCAAAATATAAATATTAGGCAACCCTCAACTCTCAAGCTGGCTTTTGGGTTGAGTTAGACCCACGAATTTCAATATTAAACTAGTGCAAATTCTAGCATGCTTGGGCGCCAAGTTGTGGAGCTTGGTAAAATATTTGGTTCAATCATCTCATATTGGCTAAGTATGATATTGGCCGGTAATTTATTATAAATCGATAATCTTTTGGACACCTTTTCTTATAAATCGATTTTTAAAAATGAATTATACCCATAAATTCGTAACATATTTCTTTCGAAATCAAACATGTACTCTCCAATCCCCATATATTTGATTTTTTTTTTTTATTAATGTGATTGTAACTAATTTCCCTCCCCACTTATATAAGATAATGTTTTAACCCATGCTTCTGTACCACAAAATTTTTGACAATTAAACAAATTAGCACTCATGTGATATGCTTGAAACTTCAATAAAACACCAATCAAACATTAAGTCAGCAATTTAAGTCATGTATTGATGATGTTTCTAGAAGCTAGAATGGGAGCAAGAAAGCAATTTCATCGGTACGGGTGATATGGTATCACCAATAAATTAGTAAATGTCATGTATGATTTAATATCCATCTTTTTTTTTTTTTTTTTTGAAATCGTTGGAAACCCCGCCACCAAACCACCCATTCTGGGCCGCGGCGCAGGTAAAACCCCCGGCTGCCCCAGGCTCTTACAAGAAGTTGCACCCCCTGGATTCGAACTCAGAACCTCAAGGTGAGATTCTGAACCCTTCACCACCAAGCCACACCCCTTGGGGGCTTAATATCCATCTTCTTAATTACTTTTTAATATTTTGACACGAATGACAATGAATTATTAGATTGCTGCACGGATGACGTGATACCTCAGTTATATTGTAGATTTTCTCTTAATATGTTCACATATTAGTGTTGTATTTCCAAATTTTCCATTAAAACTTTCAATTTTTACGTAATATTACTGAACTTTATGTATTATATTTCAGTTTAAATTTCGCAAAATTTGAAAAATTGATATTGAAAATCGAGAGATGTATTGTTAATCGGCTTATAAAACGAGGGGGGAGCTCATGTCAATCTCGTAAACAAATGGACTGATTCTTAGGAATTTATAGAAAGAACTTATCCCGAAAAACAACTTGTAAAAAAAGGATTCCATGTATTTACAAAATACTAATTAATCTTATACTTAATAAATAAGGGATAAATAGACCACCACATGTACCAAATTATTGTTCGATAATTATATGATTAACTTTTTAATTAAACAAGACAAGCTATAAAACATACTCATATATAAAATCAATGCTATAAAAACATTCTTAAACATTGCTCGAAATTGTAGGTGTTCTTGCTAACTAGCCAATGCATGACATTTCTAACTCGTTTTAGGAGTGTTTAAAATTATATTAAAATTAATTTTTAAGGTTAAAAATAATTGAAATTTAATGATAATAGACTCAAAAACGTTAGTTAAATAGGATTCTTAAACTTACATGAACTCACACTCAAAAGTGTTTTTACCAAAATTAATGGGTATGTTTGTTATTGTGGTTTGACTTGTGTTGAAATGACAAAATTATATTTGGGATAAAATATAATTTTTAGATGTTTGGATAATGATAAGAATTGTGATTATTAATCGTGATTTCTTTCAAAAACTGAGTTTTGCAAAAGCTAAAATTTTAATTTTTCCCCACAATCAAAATATTAAAAAAGCGCATCGTAATTATTATTTTTTTAGCATAAATCAAAATTTCATAACACCGTTTATGAACTATTGTTTGTTCACTATACTTTTCTAATCGCAAGATCAAACAAACCAATCAAATCACTACAAGAATTATGGCTTTTAGCGTCCAAATATTTAGCGTCGAAACATTATTCGACGCTAAAAGTGATATTAGCGTCGAAAATGATTTTCGACGCTATATGTCATATTTTTAGCGACGGAATAAAATTTCGACGCAGAATATTAATGTTTTAGCGTCGAAAACATTTTTCGACGCTAAAAACAGAACTTTAGCGTCGAATGGTATTCGACGCTGAATAATTATATTATTGCAATAATTTTTGGCGCCAATATTACACTTTTAGCGTCGAAAAAAGGTGTCGACGCCACAAATATACTTTTAGCGTCGAACATATATCGTCGCTAAAGGTTTATAAAGTTTCCACCGACAGATCCTTGATTCTTTCGCGTCTAAATTAAATTCGACACTAGTTGTTGATATTTAGCGTCGACAAAACTGTGTCGACGCTAAAAACGTACACAATTAGCGTCGAATTTGAATTTTCGACGCCAAAAATTATACTTTTAGCGTCGAAAATATTTTCGACGCTAAAAAGTTATGAAGCTTCCACCGACAGATCCTTTATTCTTTCGCGTCTAAATTAAATTCGACGCTACTTGTTGATATTTAGCATCGACAAAACAATTTCGACGCTAAAAACGGAAACATTTAGCGTCGAAAAGGTTTTTTCGACGCTAAAACTGAAACAATTAGCGTCGAATACTCAATTCGACGCTAAAGATAGATTAAAATACAGAAGGTCACCAACCCTTCTCCCCCTCTGTTTTTTCTCTCATTCTCTTCATTTTCATCCTCTGAAATCTGAGAATTTCTCCTCTACAGCCTCACATCTCTCCTAAAAATTTTCAATAAAATTGTAATCAATTTCCGATAAGGTAATTATTCTTTCATATTTCTTTATTATTTTCAATTTTTATGATTATATATGTTGTTTATATGTTGTTTGTTAGTGATTTATGATTCATATATGTAGAGTAAGTATATTAATTAATAAAATATAATTTTTTTGTAAACTATTTAATTTATCAACCAAATATATATATATATATATATATATATATATATATATATATATATATATATGCTTAAATTAAGTATTACTGAATTAGTAATGTTGATTACTGTAAAATGATATCTAATAATTATATTATTATATTTAGGTATTCTGCTGAAATGGATAGAAATTGGATGAGCTCTCTGGATAGATTGAGTGTTGAATATCGTAATGGAGTGTCTGAGTTTATGGAAGTCGCAAAGCAACACATTGATGCAGAAGGTCGTGTGCGTTGTCCATGTGCAAATTGTTTGAATAGGAAAAAGAAGCGGTTAGATTAAGTTCATAATCATTTATACATGCCAGGAATATCACCAACTTACCGTACGTGGATTTATCACGGTGAGCAGTATCATTCTCAGTCACGGTTTTTATGATGTCGGTGAAGGGAGCAGTAGTTACAATCAACCTGCAAACGATGAGATCGCCGATATTTTGCATGACTTACAAGGTCCACAACTTGGTCATAATGTTAGTGGCGACATGCCAGTGTTAAGTGGAAATGATCAAAATTTATTTAGTGAACTACTTGATGAGGCAAAAAAAATTCCATTCGAAGGTGCTGGAATGTCGATCTTGAATTTCGTTGTGAAATTATTACACATTAAAGTGATCAACAGAATGACCAACAAAAGTATCGATATGATGTTAGAGTTACTGGCCCAAATGTTACCGGTTGGAAGCGAATTGCCTAAGTCGTACTACGAGGCAAAGAAAATGTTGCGTGATCTGGGAATGGGGTATGAATCCATTCATGCTTGTAAGTTTGATTGTGTATTATTTCGTGCCGAGTATGAATCACTTGAACATTGTCCGATATGTGGTGAAAGTCGGTACAAAGTCCGTGGTATGGGGAAGAAAGTGCCTCAAAAGATATTGCGATATTTCCCTTTAACGCCCAGGCTGCAGAGATTGTTCATGTCACGACACACAGCGACTGATATGATGTGGCATCATGAAAAGAGGATCGGTGCGGAGGGCATACTTAGACATCCTGCGGACGGAACCGAATGGAAGGAATTTGATGACATGTACCCTCGTTTCGCTGAGGACCCCCGTAATGTCAGGTTAGGTATTGCCTCTGATGGTTTTAACCCATTTGGGAATATGTACAACTCTTATAGCATCTGGCCCGTTATTGTCATTCCATATAACTTACCTCCATGGAAATGTATGAAGGATCCGTTCATGTTTATGTCATTGCTTATCCCTGGTCCACGTTCACATGGTAAAGTATACAATATTTACTTGAGACCATTGATCGAGGAGTTACAAACATTATGGAATGTGGGTGTGCATACCTATGATGCAGCTTCAGAGCAGTATTTTCAGATGCATGCCGCATTATTATGGACCATTAATGATTTTCCAGCCTATGGTTCATTATCTGGATGGAGCACTAAGGGATACATGGCATGTCCAGTTTGTGCGGATCATACACCTTCTCAACGATTACGGAATAAAATCGGATACACGGGGCACAGGAGATTTCTTGAGTCGAGTCATCCTTGGCGGAGGAGTAAATTATTTAACGGGCAACATGAACCTCAGAGTAAGCCCATCGATTGTCTGCATTTGACATACTTTGCCAACATCAACATCTCAAAAACAGCACACCAGGTAAACATCCTAATAATAGAGATAAAAATCGAAAACGGTTACCTGAAGAGTTGAATTGGACAGGAAAAAGTATTTTCTTTGAGTTAGAATATTGGGGGACTCTGAGTTTGCGACATAATTTGGATGTAATGCATATAGAGAAAAATATTTGTGAGAGTTTAGTGGGTACACTATTCAATATTCCGGGTAAGACAAAAGACACTGTAAATGCTAGATTGGACCTACAAGATCTTAGAATTCGCAGTGAATTGCATTTACAAGACTCCTCTCGAGGTTTTATTAAGCCTCCTGCTAGTTATGTGCTCAATCAATCGGAGAGAAAATCATTCTGTGATTGGCTGAAAATGGTTAAATTCCCTGATAATTATGCATCCAATATTGGGCGTTGGGTCAGAGATGATACAATAACGGGATTAAAGAGTCACGATTGTCATGTGCTGCTCGAGATTCTCCTTCCTGTTGGCATTCGACCTTATCTCCCCCCGAATGTATGCGACGCCGTACTTGATCTATGTGGCTTCTTTAAACAATTGTGTCAGAGGACATTAAGCACATCTGTTATTGACGACCTTGAGCGAGGAATCGTGATAATCCTATGCAAGCTGGAGCGAATTTTGCCACCCGCTTTCTTTGATGTCATGGTACATCTGGCTGTGCATTTACCGGATGAAGCTAGAAAGGGAGGTCCTGTCCATTACAGATGGATGTATCCCATTGAGAGGTACTATATATATATATTATATATACAGTTTTATATAAGAAAATTTGTAACCGTTTTTTTGTGCATAGAATTTAGTGTTAATGCAAACTTGTTGTCATATCTGCAGAGCTTTGGGAGATTACAAACAATATGTCAAAAACAAGGCACGACCTGAAGGTTCAATAGCTGAAGCTGTTATAATAAATGAAGCAATAACATTTTGTTCGATGTACATGCAGAATATTGAAACTCATTTCAATCGTCGGCCACGAAATTATGATGGAGATGCAAGTAATAGCCAAGAGATCACAGTGTTCCGTCAAAATTACAGACCATTTGGGGCAGTAGGTGTCAAATTACTAACCCGTCAGGAAGTTCAACGTGCGCATTGGTTTATATTTAGTAATTGTGATGAAGTGCAACCGTATTTAATGTAAGTTTTTCTGGTGCATCATTACTGAATTTTTTCCATACATTAACCGTGATAATTTATTGTAGGCAACATCTAACAATGCTACAAATTGCTGGTGACCATAATGTTGATGAAACCCACAAAAAAGAATTTCCTAAATGGTTTGAGACAACTGTAAGTTATAATATTTTTTATTTATTTTGATCCTAACATTAGACATTTCAGTTTGTTATATTAACACATATATTTCATTGTTAGATTATTAATCAAGTGGAAAATGGTCAATTGGACTCGCAATCCTCGTTGGTTTCTTTGGCTTATGGGCCTCAAATGCAGGCGTATGAGTACAGTGGATGTATTGTCAACGGAGTTAGATTTCATACCGAACAGCGAGATGTTAATCATGTGACTCAAAATTCTGGAATTGTAGTCCAAGGAGAACACGGATCAGATGTAATTGACTTCTACGGCGTATTGCAATCGATCATTGAGTTCATATATCGACCCAGACGACATACTGTGCTATTCCAATGTAAGTGGTTTGACACTAATGCCAGAAAGAGGAGAATTCAAGTTAGTAATCATCTCACGTCAATTAATGTTCAACGTTGTTGGTACAAGAATGATCCATACATTTTTTGTACCCAAGCACGTTCAGTGATATATATACCTGATCCAAAGTTAGGAACTGGATGGATGGTGGTAGAAAAGTTACAACATAGTGCCATTTGGGACACGCAGGAGAAAGATAGATAGTTGACATATCAGATGAAACACAAGAAGTCTCGGGCAATTTTGAAGTTCCTGAACAGATATTTGTTGGACCAACTGTCAACGTTCCTGAAAATATCACATTAACTCGAGCTAGTACAGACGTTGAGCTAATTCCTCATTCTGAAGTGAGCGTTGAAGTAGTAGCAGTGAAGAACAATTTGACACTGAAGATGACTTCGATTCCAGTCACGAATCCTCAAATACCGACGATAATAGTGATTAATTATGAAGTTACAGTATTTTGTAATGGATGAATAATTTATATGGATTAATGTATGGTTGTTGATTTTAATTATGCTTTAGATATGATTGAAATATTAACGTAATGATTAATAGTATAACTATGATATATTTGTTTTCAATTTTTATTTTTAATGATACACATTTAGCGTCGAAATATAACTTTCGACGCCAAATGTCTTACATTTGGCGTCGAAATTATTCGACGCTATATGTCTTAAATTTCCCGGAAAAATAACCCAAAATTTTAATAAACCGCCAATTTTTTAGCGTCGAAATTGTTGACGCTAAAATGAATTTATTTCGACGCTAAAGGTTATATTAGCGTCGAATGTTGTTATTCGACGCTAAATATGAAAATTTAATTTCCCGGAAAAATAACCCTAAATTTTAATTGACCGCCTAATTATTAGGGGTGGCAATTTGGGTCAGGATTCGTTTATTCGTTCGATTCGATTCGCTTTAAAGCGAATACGGGTTTGAAAAAATGGATTCGTTTAATAAATGGGTCAATTCGATTCGATTCGTTTATTAAACGAATCGAATACGAATTTAAGCTCATTGATTCGTTTATTCGTTTAGGATTCGTTTTATAATTTTTTTTTACTAGTTCTTATTAATTTTCAATTAAGATTCGAGAAATTATATCTAATTATCATAGAAAAAGTAATATTTTTAATATTTGGTAATATATTTTTAGTAAATATATTAATTACATATTTCATATGTATATATTTATGAAGAATTAATGTAAATCAAGTGTGGTAAATTATTTTATTAAATAATATCATTGACTAAACGAATAAACGAATATTCGTATTCGATTCGTTTAATAAACGAATCGAATACGAATCCTGATATTAGGATTCGTTTAATAAACGAATCGAATACGAATCCATCACATTTTGATTCGATTCGTTTAGGATTCGATACGAATTCGATTCGTTGATTCGTTTTGACACCCCTACTAATTATTAGCGTCGAATTTTTCGACGCTAAATACTGTAAATTCGACGCTAAATGTCGTTCAAATCCCTAAAACTAGAGACCTCTTCTCTTCTGCGCAAACGACCCAAATTCGCCCAACCTTACATTTCTCCTGCAATTCTCGGCTTATACACATTGCAAGCAACAAATTTAAGGTGAGTCTCACTTTTTAATTTTTATTTGATGCTTGATGATGATGAATGTTGATGATGATGAATGATGATGATTATTGTTGATGATGCTTGTTGATGATGCTTGTTGATGATGAATGATGATGATTATTGTTTATGATGATGCTTGTTGATGATGATTGTTGTTGATGATTGTTGATGATTTTGTTGATGATTGTTGATGATTTTGTTGATGAATGTTGATGATTATTGTTGATGCTTGATGATGATTTTGTCGAAATTAGAGGGACGAATATGATAATGAATGAAGATGATGATCGACGAATTAAAGGGACGGGGACTGGCAGAATTCTGGGCAGAACAGGCAGCCCCCGATTGTTTTCCGTTTAACTTCGTCATCCATTTAGTACAGTATGTGTTTTGGAATTCGAAACTTCGTATAGTATAGTATGTGTTTTGGAATGTTTGTATGTGTTTTGGAATTCGAAAGTTCATATAGTATATATAGTATGTGTTTTGGAATGTTTGTATGTGTTTTGGAATTCGAAACTTACGAAAGTGAGCATTCGATGTGATAAGCGCTTTTGTTAAGTTGTATTGACTTGTATGGATATGTATGTATATGTATAAGAACTTTGGAATTTGATGACGCTAATGCGACGGGTTTTGCAGATGGCACCGGGCAATCGCAAACGGGCTACCGCGACTCCATCTACATCAACAAGGGCAACTGGCCCTGGTGATTTCTCTGCTAGCACAGGTGAGTCCAGTACAGTGAAGGGTCGAGGACGCACCCGTGGCCTGGGGTTGGCTAAGTACGTTAAGGCTCACGGCCGTATTCGGATAGAGATATCAGATGATGGACACACTCAAGTCGGACAACATAATTCAGCGTTTAATACAGCCATAGGAGCTACAGCTCGATATGAAGCTCCTCAAAACTACGTATCTTGGAGAAAGATACCGTGGGAGACAAAAATGAACCAGCTATTCCCTTCGCTACTTGTAAGTTTTCGATATTGTTTGTTATTTAACATTTTTATTTGATACTTATTTTTACTCGAATTTTAATGTAGGAATGGTTCGAGTTCGATCTGACCCAAGTGAATGTCCAACAATATATTGACTACCACATGGGGAAAAGTTATAAAGATTATAGAACAAAAGTCCTGAAACCAATATTCGACGAACATGGACCTTCAAATGCTCCACAACACAAGCCTGATTTTATAGAGGAACAAGATTGGACATTCTTATGTGAGCTTTGGTCTAGCAAAAAACACGAGGTAAATTTTGAAATAAACGGAAATTTATAATTGTCTTTGTTTTCGGTACTTACAGTGTTGGTGAATACAGGATAAATGTCACGCAAATGCGGAAAATCGAAGTCACTTGCGTTTTAACCACCGTGCAGGTTCGAAGCCATTTATCCAACATCGTGCCGAACATTCTGAGGTAAATATATCCTAACGTAAAATTTAACAGTTAATTGTTTTTACTATCTGGAATAATATTGAATTTATTTTATGTTTATAACAGAGTAACACAGGTGAGGTGCAATCATTTCCAGATTTTTTCCGTGTGACGCATTACAATGACAAGAAGAAATGGATAAATGAAGAAGCCGAACGCTGCTATGTAAGTTTCAGTTTTTAAATAAAATAATTAATATTATATATGTTAAATTTTTTTCTCAAATTCTAATATTAACTTATTTTTTGAAACAGAACGAAATGATGGAACTCCAACATCAAACTCAGGAGACAGGGACCGACCCCATACCAGATGAGCAGCTGTCGCAATTGGTTTTCAAGAATCAGACAGCTTACAACGTTGGTCTTGGCACTCGTAAGAAGCCAACGTCATCTGCACGCAATAGTGGTAATTCGGACAATGTATCTCTTCGAGACGAGTTAGCCAGCACCCGAGACGAGCTGCAACAGACTAAGGAGAAGCTACAACAGGTCACGGTGGACCACGAGAAGAAGATGGAGCAGTTGGAACAGCAACTGCTGGCTTTCCGTCAGATGTTCGAGGCCTCAATGAGTTATGGTGCATCGGGCTCGAGCGTCTCTCCATCACAGTAGCAATTAATTTTATATTTGGTTTTGTATAAACATTTTGAACAAATAATTTAATATAATATTTCTTTTTCTAAAACAAATTTCAATATAATATTTCGTCATTAATTACATTTTTTTTCAACTAAATTAAATATTTTAGACCAAAAATAAGTAAATTACTAATTTTTAAAAAAATAAATTTTTTACTTTTAGCGTCGAATATTTCGACGCTAATAGTATCAAAAATGGCCGCTGTAAGCGTACATATAATACTTTTTTAATATACGTTAGCCTCGACAAGTGTCGACGCTAAAAGTGACTTTTAGCGTCGAAACATTTCGACGCTAATAGTAACAACAATGGTCGCTGTAAGCTTACATATAATACTTTTTTAATATACTTTAGCGTCGACACATTTCGACGCTAAAAGAGAGAATTTTTGCGTCGATATATTTCGTCGCCAAATATACAATATAGCGTCGAACAATTTACTTTAGCGTCGAAATAACTTGGACGCAGAATACTGTTTTTTAGCGTCGCAGTTATTTATTTCGACGCTAAAAGTGGTTTTCGTCGACATTTTATCGTCCATTGTTTGCGTCTAATTTTTTCGACGCTAAATATAATTTGCGTCGAAATCGTCACTTATGGCGTCGAAATAATTCGACGCTAAATGGTCTAATTCTTGTAGTGAATCACTTGTATTTCTTTTGGGGTTAATGGTATTTTGCAAATTAAACCTACTTGGAGAAAAACGACCAGCGACCTAAAACAATTGTTGGGTGTGCAAACAAAGTCCCAAAGTCCCACATTGGTTAGAAATGGGGAAGATCATGGGCATATAAGGATGGACATGTATCTTCATTGGTATGAGGCCTTTTGGGTATAGCCCAAGAGCAAATTCATGAGGGCTTAGGCCCAAAGTGGACAATATCATACCAATGTGGAGATAAGTTGTGTCATAGGTTTCCTTACAGTGGTATCAGAGCCATGCCCCGGAGTTAGCCATGTGAATGAATCCTCGGAATACCGAACAAAGGTGGTGAGCCCCGATCGTGATCCGTGAGTGCTCGGTTAGACAGGCGGTGTGCTCTGCTCTTCATGGAGTGGACGGATGAATGATCGTTTGAGGGGAGGCTCAGTTGTCCTTTGTGGTCCTTTGTTCGAGGGGAGGATTGTTGGGTGTGCAAACAAAGTCCCAAAGTCCCACATTGGTTAGAAATGGGGAAGATCATGGGCATATAAGGATGGACATGTATCTTCATTGGTATGAGGCCTTTTGGGTATAGCCCAAGGGCAAATTCATGAGGGCTTAGGCCCAAAGTGGACAATATCATACCAATGTGGAGATAAGTTGTGTCATAGGTTTCCTTACAACAATTGTATAAATATTTTTAAAAAAATATAAAAATAAAAGAAAATTATGAAATAAGATACAGATTTAGGTATGAACAGTCCACTCTTAATGCTACCTTGATCACCTACGATAGTTTGATCGAATAATCAGTCCTCACAATTATCTTTTGATCGAATGAGTGAATATCTCTCAAATTAAGTATATTATACTTTAAAATATGTGTAAATATTTATATCATATTTGTTCGAATTGTATTTCAAAACACTAATTCAAGTTAAATTGAAGCAGATATTTGAATTATTCTTATTTAAAGATAGTATGTTATGTGTGTTTCATTTATTTATTATCGTAAAATATTGTACCCATAATATAAAGTTCTCACTACAAGTATGATTTGGAAAAGATCCTAATATACGCAACTTTTTCCTTTATTTTTTTTTTACAGAGTAACGGTTTATAGGATATACCCATGATCAAATTGATAATAAGTCAATAATAAAAGTCTTTTTCTCAATTTTTTCTTATAAAATTTCCTTCATTTCAGCGAAGAAATTCTGGATATTGCTATCAAAGAAGCTTCCTCCATATTTTCCAACTTTGATAAGCAGATTTAAACATGAATCTAGTGGACACATGATAGAAAAACTACTTGATTGAAATTGATTGTTCAAGGATCTTATCATAAAGACATTTCCTAACACTTTCTCACATCTTTTCAACGTGAAGGATAATGAAAATTGTCTGCTTCATTTAATTAATATGATGGTTTTTGAATTGAGATTGGCAAATGGCCTCCACTTCTAAGTATTATTTGTTTTCAGTGGACGTGATTTGGTGGTGTATGGTTCAAGATATCATTTTGAGATATTGAATTCGAATTCAAGAAGTGCGTTTCTTGTAAGAGTCTGAGACAGCTGAGGGTTTTACCTACTCCGTTTAAACCTAAAAGAGATGGTTTGACGGTGAATTTCCAACGATTTCAAAAAAGTGTTATTTATTAAAGTTTTCTAAATATTAGAAAATTCAGTTTCTTAAGTTTTAAATTGATATTTTTTTTTCTCATATTCGTACTTAAATAAACAATATTTAAATTGTGATTAGATTTTTCCAAACCCAAACTATTTGTCCATCTTATTTTTGATTTGTTTCTCCTCTTGTGAATGAATGGTCATGCCCTTTTCCCCCATTGGACACTCATACTTTTGACGCAACGAAAGTAGTCCTATTTATTAAAGCATTCTGGAAGAATTTTAAATATGAATAAAAAGGACAAATTTTTGTCTTAGAAACCAATAATGATTCATGGACTTGTTCCAATATTTTAATAAATAATATCAGTTAATTAACAAAGGGATTTGACCTAATGATTTTGAAGAAACTTTCTTATTGGCTACTTGAGTCTAAATCTTTTGAAAGGTAAAGAATTAAAAATTAACTTGATATTTGCTCACCTCTAAAAAGAAATTGCGAGTATAATTGATTTTAAAATATAATTTTAAATAAATCTGGGTTATTTTGAAATTTATTGCTCAAGCTCGGTATTGTTTTAATACTCGAGACTCAACAGTCAAGTAAATATTGTTTATTTGGATTTTATGTATGTTTGTATCATTTTTTTTTTGAATCATTGAAAACCTGCCTCCAAATTATCTCTTTTGGGCTTAAGCGGAGCAAGTAAAATACATTGTTGTCTCAAACTCTTACAAGAAACGCACTCTTTAAATTCGAACTCATGACCTCAAGGTCAGATCCTGATTCATACATCACCAAGTCACGATTCTTTATGACTTATGCATGCTTGTATCATCACACTTAGATAGTGATATAATCATAATATTGATTTATTGGAAGTAAAATTTGATATTTATATCAATATTATAAATACTTTTTATTTTAACATAAGGTAAAATAAAATTTATCTCATTAATAAACCAATCATCTTACTAATTTATAAGACATATTTTAGTAAATTTTCGAATTGAACAAGGATTACTCCCTCTCACCTATAAGACCAGTGCACTTAGGAATTTATTTCATCTTTTATGAATTATGCTATTGTACACTTTTTAATTATTATTAATTTTTAAGACTTAACTCAGATATATTTCACTCATAATTCATATATTTGGTTAGGTGAACTCAAAACTTAACGTCATCTAAAATAATGAATAAAAATCATATTTACACAACATTTTGTACAATTATTTGTCTAAGTATGTATATTTAGAAAAAATATATATATATATATATAAAGATAGAAAAGGAAATAATTTTTTTTAATAAATACATAGTTATACAAATAATTGTGCAAAAACAGTAACAAAATCATTTTTTTAAAAGTATAATAATTAATCTAGTCAATAAATAATTTCACCGAAAGTGTACGGTATAAGAAAAAGTTAATTTCTTTTGGATAAAATATTCTATCCAAAAGAGAAACACTCAGTCTCTCTCTCTCTTTTTTCTTTTTCTCTTTTTTGTTATAGATAAAGTAATTTCCTTGAGGATAAACTACCTAAGATTTTGATTTGACCGATACCAAATGATGAAATTACAATCTTAAAGAGACTACAGTAGAATTCAGCCGCATTCCATCTCCGAGAATCATTCAAGATAATTTTTAGTGGAAGATTTATATGTTGAAATTTGTGATGCAAGTATCCAAATAAAAAAAAAAAAATTATTGACTTATAAAGTGAAAATTCCAAGTTTACTTTAAATACATTCATTAGGTGGTTATTGATAAGATTACACAATCAAGATGAGTAATTAAAGGGATAAAATCAAGGGATCTCAAATCTTTAAATTTGTAACATTTATCTAGTAATTAATCCTTTCCTTTTATTGTAATCTCTTTTGTATTTCAAATTTCAAACATTGTGTATATTAATGCTTAATGGCATTATGAATAGTAAGAGAAAAATATTATTCAAACTTGTCTTCTCTTCATGGTATCAGAGCTGAGATCCATTATCTAAATTTTTTTTTCCGACCACATTCTCCCCTTCTCTGTTCAATGGCCACCGATGGTACCCAAAATGTCATCCCCCCAATGCCCAAGACCCAACAAAACCTCTAATCATTGTTACTATCCACAACTCAATCAAACTCACATCAACAAATTACCTCTCCTGGAAAACACAAATTGAAGCCACTCTCATCGGCTATGACTTACATGATTACATTGATGGAAATCAACCCACCCCACCACGTTCAATCAACACAAACAACGTAACTACTCCCAATCCCGCATATCGCACATGGCTACGCCAAGACAAACTAATCTTTGCAGCTCTGGTCGGCACCCTCTCACCATCTCTGGTTCCTCTCATCACCCAATCTATACCACCACCTATGAAGCCTGGCAAACCCGTGCCAACACCTATGCCTGTCCCTCTCGAGTCATATCAAACAACTAAAAGATCATCTTAAACACATCACCAAAGGCCAAAAACAATAACCGAGTACATGCAAACTATCAAAACCACAGCCGACCAACTGGCTGCCCTGGAAAACCTCTTGACCATGAAGATCTAATTGAAAATGTGCTTGATGGACTTGATGATCCCTATCAGTCTATCATTGACTCTGTCAATGGCCGTGATTCCACTATTTTATTCGATGAACTCCATGAAAAACTCATCAACAAGGAGTTATCCCTCAACAACAGGACTAAACCACCTTCCCACCCGGCATCTGCCCATCCCACCAATGTTCGGACCTACAACCGACCTCATCCTAATCACACTGCCCAGCCCGGTCGGTTTACAAACACCACCAACCCTCAACCTCCCAGAAACTCCCCCACCAACCCTAGAACTGACCGACCACCTCCTCGTCCATTTCTTGTCGGTGCCAATGGTGCCACACTCATGGTCATGTGGTCTCCCAATGCCCTCTCTTCTGCCAACACTTTCCACGTGCGCACCAACCAGCCCGTCCCACGAACTCATCCAACCCTCGCTCCAGCAGTCCCTGGCAATATCAAGCTAATGTCATCACCACCTCTTCCTCAAACCCAGCCTGGCTTCTAGACAGTGGAGCCTCGCATCATGTCACTACTGACCTCAACAACCTTGCTCTCCACAATCCTTATGACGGCACAGATGAAATCATGATCGGTGACGGCACTGCACTCCCCATTTCCCATCATGGTTCTACTTCTCTTCTCTTAAAACTCAGACTCACTCTTTCACTTATCTAATGTTTTATATGTTCCCACTATGAAACGTAATCTTATCTCCATTTCTCAATTTTGCAATTCCAATAACACTTCCATTGAGTTCTTACCCTCTTCCTTTAATGTGAAGGATCTTCGCACGGGGGCAATTCTGTTGCAGGGTCGGACTAAAGATGGTGTATACGAATGGCCGACCTCCCCCACTCGGTCCCCTCTAGTCGCCTTTTCAAGTGTCAGAACTACTATACCTGAGTGGCATCATCGGCTCGGGCACCCATCCTCGTCGGTCTTCAAAAATATCATGTCTTCATTTAATTCAGATGTTTCTCTTTCCTCTTATCTTAACTTCAATTGTAATTCGTGTCAATGCAATAAAAGTCACAAGCTACCGTTCTCTTCGTCTACTCTTACTACAACTACACCTCTGAGGTTATATACACTGATTTATGGACCTCCCCGGTCTACTCGTTTGATAACTTCAAATACTATATAATCTTTGTCGACCACTTCACCAAAATATATTTGGCTTTATCCCCAAACGAAAGTCCGACACTCGTGATGTCTTTGTGCGCTTCAAGGCACTAGTAGAAAAATTCTTCAACCGACCAATCCTAACACTTTACTCTGACAATGGGGGGAATATCAAGCTCTCCTCCTTCCTTCCTCACAATCCATGGGGTCTCACATCTCACTTCCCCTCCTCACACTCCAGAACACAATGGGTACTCTGAACGTCGTCACCGACATATAGTCGAAACACAGGTCTCTCTCTCCTTACCCACTCATCCATGCCTCTTTCATATTGGCCCTTTGCCTTTTCCACTGCCGTCTACCTTATAAATCGCATGCCTACACCGACCTTAAACCAAAATCACCTTATCTCCAACTGCTCGGCCATAAGCCGAACTACTCAAAATTGCGCAGCTTTGGCTGTCTCTGCTACCCTTGGCTTCGTCCTTACACATCTCACAAACTCGAGTCCAGGTCCTCTCCCTGTGTCTTCGTCGGATATTCCCTCACTCAGAGAGCTTATCTCTGTATCGAGCCATCCACATATAGACTTTACTCCTCCCGACATGTCCGATTCGTTGAGTCCATCTTTCCCTTTGCCACATCACAAAAGTCCCCTACCCGTACCACCCCGTCCATTGTCACTGAATGGTGTTCCATGACCTTCCCGGTACTAAACTCACCATCACCGACTACCAACCCTGCACCCCCACAGCATGTACCACCCACTAGTGCTCCTATCCAACCCCGCATACCTTTACACAACAATTCCACAACTACCACCACCACTTCACAAGTAATAGCCGATCAACCAAACCTCGAACGACCACATGAACCTCCCAGAATACCATCATTACCCGACCACACCACCCACCGACCACATAACACATCGCACCAACCACACAACCCCGATCACATACGCAGCGCACGCCCCGACCTACCATCCCTCCCCATAAACACAAACCCCGACCGACCACATGACCAATCAACATCAACCAACATAACCGACCATACCAACACCGACCGACCACATGATCCCACACATCCAATCAACCAACAGAACTGATCACATCAACACCGACCACCCACAACCACCCTCCAGTACAGCACGTGTCATTGTTACACGCTCCAAGAACAACCTTCATAAACCGATCCAAAAACTTAACCTCAACACCCAGCTTCAAAACCCTACACTCGAACCTAACCCTACACTCGACCCTCCACCATTACCCAGGCCCTCAAGGACCCTAAATGCGCCAAGCTCTGTCAGAAGAATATAATGCTCTCCTTCACAATGGGACATGGGAACTAGTGCCACCCAGTCCCGACCAAAACCTGGTCGGCTGTAAGTGGATCTTCCGCACAAAATTTAATGCTAATGGTTCTATTGACAGGTACAAAGCTCGATTAGTGTGCCAAAGGATTCCATCAACGTCCCGGTGTGGATTATTATGAAACCTTCAGCCCAGTCGTCAAGCCGACCACTGTTCGAATTGTTCTCAGCCTTGCGGTTAGTCAAGGATGGTCCCTCCGACAACTTGATATCAACAATGCATTTCTTCAAGGCACTCTCACTGAAGATGTCTATATGTCCCAACCTATTGGCTTCACTGATCGGGATCATCCCCATCACGTCTGTAAACTTAAAAAGGAGGACATCTACGGTCTCAAACAGCCCCTCGAGCATGGTACCATGAACTACGTCAATTTCTTCTACAGTCCGGGTTCACCAACTCACACACGCGACACCTCACTGTTCATCTTCAACAACAGCAACACCACATTATATCTCTTAGTCTATGTCGACGACATCATCATTACCGGGAATAATGTTCAAGCTGTCCACAGATTCATTACCCAACTCTCACAGCGCTTCTCTCTCAAGGATCTTGGCCAACTTGCTTATTTCCTTGGGGTGGAGGTCACTACTCACAACAATGATCTTTTCCTAAGTCAACGCATGTACATTGCCGATCTGCTCACCAGAACCCACATGACTGACGCCAAGCCATCCCCAACTCCTCTAGCAACAAACCCGACACTCACATTACATTCTGGATCTCCTTTACCTGATCCGACCGAGTACAGAACAGTTGTCGGCAGCCTCCAGTATCTCTCCCTCACTCGACCGGACATTGCTTATACAGTGAACAAACTTTCTCACTTTCTCAGTTTATGCATCAACCGACCACTGATCATTGGCATGCAGTCAAGCGATTACTACTGCGATATCTCTGTGGCACTCTGGACCATGGCATATTCCTCCGCCACAACTCCCCTCTCGCACTTCATGCCTTCTCCGATGCTGATTGGGCTGGTAACAAGGATGATTACACCTCCACTGGTGCTTACATAGTATATCTTGGTCACAATCCTATTTCCTGGAGCTCCAAGAACACGCACGGTTGCTCGCTCCTCCACTGAAGCTGAGTACCGATCAGTAGCCTCCACTGGCTGTAGAAATTAGATGGATTTGTGCTATTCTTACCGAACTTGGCGTCACTCTCTCTCCCCAAACCAGTCATCTACTGTGACAATGTTGGTGCAACCAATTTATGCTCCAATCCTGTGTTCCACTCGCGAATGAAACACGTAGCGCTTGACTACCACTTCATCCGGGAACAAGTTCAAATTGGTCTACTCCGGGTCTCCCACATCACTGGAGCTGATCAACTAGCAGACGCCCTTACCAAACCACTTGCTCGGTTTCCTTTCAACACACTAAAATCCAAGATCGGACTCTCTCCACGACCGTCCATCTTGCGGGGGCATGATAAGATTACACAATCAAGATGAGTAATTAAAGGGATAAAATCAAGGGATCTCAAATCTTTAAATTTGTAACATTTATCTAGTAATTAATCTTTCCTTTTATTGTAATCTCTTTTGTATTTCAAATTTCAAACATTGTGTATATATAATGCTTAATGGCATTATGAATAGTAAGAGAAAAATATTATTCAAACTTGTCTTCTCTTCAGTTATGATAGTGAGATTGAGTATCACTATAAATAGAGAGCTCATTTGAGAGCTTATATCATCCCAAAAAAAAAAGCTCCAATTAAGATTGTTTATAGTGTAAGTTCCAAGTAAAAGAGTAAGATCTTAGAAGATTCATGTAAAGAGAGTTTGGTAGAGAGTATAGTTATAAGTGAGGTATTTTTGTATAAATTTTATAATAATTGTAAATTCTATTCAAGTAGTAATAGAAAATATTTATTTTTTATCAAAAATACTCTTCAGTGATCAGAGAATCACAACAAATGGTATCAGAAGCTTTGGTTATTGACCGACGTAAACACACATGTATAACGCAAGCGCACGTATCGTTCAAGTAGTATAAAAATATCGATCCCACGAGGACTTAATTCATTCTGTTGTTATTAATTATTGATACTGTTTATTTACAGATATCTAATTGAGGGAGAAGAGAATGATTGCTTGATTGATTTGGTTGATTGTAGATTTGCTAAATAAATAAATAAATAAAAAGACAAAAGAAAATACTAAGGAAAATAACAAAAGACACAAAGATCTAGGATTGTGAATCTTTCTAATATCTTTTAAAAGATGAAGTGATTATTTTATGTTTGTGTAATAAATCGGTTTACTAACCTGGAACACGAAATTATGCTAAAGCCTATGTCGATGGTCAGACACAAATACCCAGTTTAACTCAATTGAACCATATGTCTATGTCAACCAAATTATCTGGATTCATTAAGTTTGAGTTCCAATTATGGCTACCTCCGCCCGACAGGTATATGTCTATCCTGTAAGGAAATCTATTAAAGGATTATCTATCCTCAAGGAAGATCGTGGGCTATTAAGTCTAAGGCTGAAACCTAAAATTCATATGTCTAGTTCATTTTAGATTTACCAGATCAATCTTATTGGTGATCAGACAACAAGAAGCATTAAACTTAAGACTTAATAAGTAAACATTTAAATTACTCAAATTATAAAATAATCCCTTATAAACCGGTGATATTAGAATTCATCACAATCCCAGATAACTAACACATAACTAGGGCTAGTAAAAACTTAAAAGTAAAAAACAATAAGTAAAAATGCTGAAAAGTCAAAGACATAAAATAAAAGCTGAAAAGTAAAATAAAATAAAATGCTAAGGTAAAATGATCAACTTTTACTATTTACTATTTAAATATCTCCATTAATATAATATATTAACTTGTGATTATTTTACCAACCAGCCATATAGGCGGTAACTTGATTAAGTCAAATTAAGTCCAACCAGCCATAAAGGCGGAACCAAAATAAATCTGCCATATAGGCGGTAAGAAAATTTAATTACCAACCGACCAATCTGGCGGTATCCTTGATTAGTCAGGTTTAAACCATATTAAAATGATTTACCAACCGACCAATATGGCGGTATCCTTTTTAAGTCAATATTTTAAATAGTGAATATATTATTTTTAAGGGAGATTAATCTAAATAGTAACAGTAAAAGAATTACCTTTCACCCTAGCGCGGGAAGTTACTTCCTCATTGTGAATAGTAAAAACTGTAAAAAGTAAGAAAGTAAATTAATATTATTACAGAATGTAATTAAAATTAATTACAAAACTAAAAACTAAAAGAAACTAGATAGAAAACACCATATTTACATCAGAGAATTCAGAGAGAATGGTACAACTGAAACTCGCGACGCCAGCTTCTTTTGACGTGGCTTGACGAGAGCTTGAGACGTGGCGATTCTGGATAAGGAATAAGGCGACACGTGGCAAGGCGGCTGAGAGCTCAATTATTATGCTGACATGGCATGACGTGGCGGTGACGTGGCGATGACGACTGTCGACACCATAGGATTACGACACGTGGCATGGCGTGATTGGCTGATGATGACGTGGCGATGAGGTGGCATGTTGACTCGGTCAACGGATGATGTGGACGCTGACGTGGAGTGACACGTGGCACACATGGCAATGGTGATTGTCGGCACCGTAGGATGATGACACGTGGCACAGCGCACGTTAGCAGATCGGCTGTGATGGTGACACGTGGCACGGCGCACGTTAGCAAAGTCAAACTTTTCAAATTCTGACCTGTTGACCCTGCGCACGTTAGCATGACCCGGTGCACGTTAGGCGTCGCGACGCTCCCAAATTACCAAAATGCCCTTTTTGCCAATTTTTACTATTTTGCTCCAAATCACCTCCAGAATGTCCTGAAACTTTATTTATCTACAAAATAACACAAAAAACATCAAAATATTCACAAAACTCAAGAAACTATACAAAATATTAGTTAAATGAGTGAGAAATAATGATAGATTTACCACTCATCACACACCCCATCAAACCTAACATTTTGCTAGTCCTCGAGCAAAACACAAAATAAAATAACATAAACATCTTTAAAATAAGATTTAACTAAGCCACTTTCGTAGGGATCACAGTTGCATTTAGCGTATGCAACAAGCTTTTAAACCCCTAGGTGTCCCTAGTGGACGAGTTGTAGTCTCGTGAGGTTTACAGCAATGATACCCACAAATATTTTACAAAAGTAAAAAGGTAGTGAAACTAATGCACACAAAAGCAAAAAGACAAGAGAAAATAGAATAAAGAAGTTAATGACTAATCAGGTGAAACTTCTACTCCAAGTTACTAGTTGTTTTGTTTCATTCTAAATTACTAAATAAGTAAATTCTCCGATTATATTTTCCATTCTCCATATACACAGCCAACAAAATATTAATCAACTCATTTTTGCCCACAACAGTCACAGGTGTAATTGATAATAGAGTAATATTTTTGTCCTAAAGTTCTATCAGATTTCACATCTTTTTGTAGCATTGAAATAATTTTTCTCATTTTTCTGATTTTTTCTTTGATTTTTGATTTTTTTTATTTATATACAATATCTTCCGTCTATGTAGCGAGTGTTGGGTCGGTGGCTCCCAAACCAGTTGGCTTTAGGGCACCAGGTGTTAAGACACCCCTACGGACTTAATTACTCAGACTTCAGATATACATATATATATTTTTGCAACATCCTTGATCCATGTAGCGAGCTTTGGGCCAGTGACTCCCAAACCAGTTGGTTTTAGGGTACTGGGTGTTAAAACACCCTTACAGATTTAATAACTCGGATCTCAGACGTTTTTTTTTTTTACTCCATCGCTTTTTGAGATACTTCCTCCAATTAAACTATAGCACTGAATATTACAAACTTTTCAATTATACTCATGTCTGTATGTTACTATGCATATGATAATACCTGTCAACTGAGCATATGAAGATCCATTTTAGTCAGTATTATGGAGAATTTACAAATTAAATAATTTAAAAGGAAATAAACAAAAATTAACTTATTTCAAAAATAGGCTTGAGATACTTCTCAGGAGTGGAAACTCCTTACTCAGCTATCTCTTACCAATTTCACCTTTTTAGTCAAAATAAAAACACAAAAACGCAAAATATTTTTGTAATTTTTTTGAAAATTTTTCAATTTTTTTTGTATTTTCGAAAAAATTTGGACTAAAAATAAAAACAACACACAACTAAAAAGAAAAGATATCAATCAACTAATTCCCTCCCTCAAACCTAAATGAGACATTGTCCCCAATGTCTTAAACGTAGAAGAAGAGTTTAGAAGATAATACCTGGTTAGCTGAAATTCTACAGGAAATTAAAGGTTAAGATCCAGATTAATCCGACGCCTCTTACCACGATCGTCCTCGGACCAATTTATCTTTGAAAGGATAGGGTCAACTTGTGGTTCATAGGCTAAGAGTTGTTCAATTATATCCGGAGCAGTTCTGGCAGTAAAGAGGAGTTTTTTTAAAGGTTTTGACACGAACCCATTTCTTCGGGCATCATCAAGAAACACACAAAGAAAATCATAAAATCCATCAACGTTAAACAGCCCAATTGGTTTCTGGTGTATGTTCAGGTTCGCCCAAGATAGAACTATAAAAATTCCTCCAATGTGCCCAAACCACCTGGCAAAGCGATAAAAGCATCAGCACGGTTAATCATTTCTACCAATCGTTCAGACATACCTTGCACGATCAGTTCATCTCCGTTTGATGATCCAATAAGATTTGCCTCTGCCAAGGGTTTTGGGATGATTCCCAAAACGTGACTGCCTCCTTCCTGTACGGCCTTTGAAACGATCCCTATTAGTCCAAGATTGCCTCTGCCATATACTAAGTGCATATTCCTTGCAGCTAAGACTCGACCGAATTCCTGTGCTGCTTCTACGTATTATGGCTTAGTACCAACACTAGTACCGCAAAATACACAGATGTTTTCAACTCGTCTTCTTGAAGTGGCTTCCATTTTTTTACTCTGGATGTCTTCAAAAGTGCAATGATGAGTTGAATTTATAGAACCTGAAAAGGGTGAGTAATAATAGCACTAGTATCTTCCAAATGACGTTTGTTTGCTAAACAACAAAAGAAATCGTGAAAGGTCAAAAAGTCTGGATCCTGTCTATGAAAATAAAGATAATTACAACATAAAAGCAAATCAAAGCAATAATTAAGGCAACGGAATTGTGTACGCAATACGCCACTCGCTTAGTATAAATTCATAATGATGCGTCTCAAGAATTAATTCTTTACTCAACCATCAAAAATGAATTAGCTCTATCATTTTTGATTGCCAAACACCATTTCTTCTGTCTTAAAATGCTCCGTTTGTGCTTTTCCCTACAAAATAACACACAAAATTAAAAATTCTACAACATGTATACACAAAATATGAAAATCAGAAATTACAACAAATTGCATGGGTTGCCTCCCTGCTAGCGCTAAATTTTTCGTCTTCAGCCAGACGTGACTGAAATCTATCTGTCAATGAGGTTTCAGCGTCGTTTTGGATGTCCGATTAAAGACAATCCCGTGAGCGTTGCTTTTGAAGGGTCTCTTCCAACGGTAAATGGGCAAAAAATATTTTGTCATATTCAGTGCTTGTGCCACTTTTTTAACCTTTGTTGCTCCAGTGGTTCCTGAAAAGAAAGAAAGAAAATCAGGAGGTCTCGTATGGTGCTTGACTTGGAATGGAAGTTTCATTCTGTCAAGCTTCTGGTTGATATCTTTGATTTGTACTCCTCAAAACATTGATGTTTCTCCTGAATTCACTGGATCTTCAATAAGGTTAGTCATTTGCTCCTCCATTTGCTCTGCTTCTTGCTCCACATTTTCTTCACATATGAATTTTAAAATTTCCGTATTCAACTCGTCATCCGTCATTTGTGAAATGCATGCTCCATAAGTATCTGCCTGAGGATATAAAGATGTTTCTGACATTAGGTCTTCATCCTCTGATACGACTGGAATGGATGGTTCAGGTAGATCTTCATCAAACATCATGGACAAGCATGATCCAAGATCTTCATTTTGAGGATTGAAAATTTGATCCTCCGTTGTTGGTGCAGTTGGTACAAATAGCTCAGCTTTTTCATCCTCGTCAGAGTCAGAATAATAAAAATCAAATTGAGACTTTGTTGGTTCAGGCTCCTGAACTGATACCTCTGATTCTTTATACTGCTCAGCCTCGTCCTCTGTTATGATGTCATGATGAATCTCAGGATATTCGAAGGCTTCTTCAGTAATATTTGAATTTGCTCCGTGAGATATGTGATTCAGGTTATCTGTTAATTGTCTAACTTGATCTGCCATCCTCTGTATAGATGCCACTTGACTCTGAATTTGTGCATCAAATTGAGCTTCCCGTTCCTCGAACCAATCTTTGAGTATGTGAATCAACTGATCTTCCTCTGATGGTTCTGATTGTTGATGAAGATCGTAGATGGATGATGGATAAGATGGAAAATATGATGGTTCTTCGTACCTTGAATGATTCTGATAATTCTGCCACTCTGAAAGGTATATACATTGATCGCTCGGGTGGTTACCATCACATATTACACATCTTCCCATTTCGTTCGGTTGAGCAAATGTAGAATTGCTTGATTCTGACATCCAGTGATAGTTGTTGGACTGAACAACAAGCCTCAGAAAACCAGACTGTTGCTCCCAGATTTGGGGTGTATCTTATTCTACTAAAGCTCGAAATCTTTCAATCTCCCAATAATGTTCCATTTTTCAATCACCTGAAAACAAAAGAAATAAATAAAAATTACAGATGAAAATAAAGAAAATTAGATACAAGTAAATTAGATAGCTTCAAAATTAATAACTCAAGAAAAATAAGTCCCCGGCAACGGCGCCAAAAACTTGACCGGCGTAAACACACATGTATAACACAAGCGACGTATCGTTCAAGTAGTATAAAAATATCGATCCCACGAGGACTTAATTCCTACTGTTGTTATTAATTATTGATACTATTTATTTACAAATATCTAATTGAGGGAGAATAGAATGATTGCTTGATTGATTTGGTTGATTGTTGATTTGCTAAATAAATAAATAAATAAAAAGACAAAAGAAAATACTAAGGAAAATAACAAAAGACACAAAGATCTAGGGTTGTGAATCTTTCTAATATCTATTAAAAGATGAAGTGATTATTTTATGTTTGTGTAATAAATCGGTTTACTAACCTGGAACATGAAATTATGCGAAAGCCTCTGTCGATGGTCAGACGCAAATACCCAGTTTAACTCAATTGAACCATATGTCTATGTCAACCAAATTATCTGGATTCATTAAGTTTGAGTTCTTATTATGGCTACCCCCGCCCGACAGGTATATGTCTATCATGTAAGGAAATCTATTAAAGGGTTATCTATCTTCAAGGAAGATCGTGGGCTATTAAGTCTAAGGCTGAAACCTAAAATCTCTATGTCTAGTTCATTTTAGATTTACCAGATCAATCTTATTGGTGATCAGACAACAAGAAGCATTAAGCTTAAGACTTAATAAGTAAACATTTAAATTACCCAAATTATAAAATAACCCCTTATAAACCGGTGATATTAGAATTCATCACAACCCCAGATAACTAACACATAACTAGGGCTAGTAAAAACTTAAAAGTAAAAAACAATAAGTAAAATGCTGAAAAGTAAAATACATAAAGTAAAAGCTGAAACGTAAAATAAAATAAAATGCTAAGGTAAAAGGATCAACTTTTACTATTTACTATTTAGATATCTCCCTTAATATAATATATTAACTTGTGATTATTTTACTAATCAGCCATATAGGCGGTAACCTGATTAAGTCAAATTAAGTCCAACCAGCCATAAAGGCGGAACCAAAATAAACCTGCTATATAGGCGGTAAGAAAATTTAATTACCAACCGACCAATCTGGCGGTATCCTTGATTAGTCAGGTTTAAACCAGATTAAAATGATTTACCAACCGACCAATATGGCGGTATCCTTTTTAAGTTAATATTTTAAATAGTGAATATATTATTTTTAAGGGAGATTAATCTAAATAGTAACAGTAAAAGAATTACCTTTCACCCTAGCTGGGGAAGTTACCTCCTCATGGTGAATAGTAAAAACTGTAAAAAGTAAAAAAGTAAATTACTATTATTACAGAACGTAATTAAAATTAATTACAAAACTAAAAACTAAAAGAAACTAGATAGAAAACACCCTATTTACATCAGAGAATTCAGAGAGAATGGTACAACTGAAACTGAAATCTCGAGCTCAATTTATAGGCCTCGGTGGGCTCTGGGCATCGCGACGCCAGCTTCTTTTGACGTGGCTTGACGAGGGCTTGAGACGTGGCGATTCTGGATAAGGAAATAAGGCGACACGTGGCAAGGCGGCTGAGAGCTCAATTATTATGCTGACATGGCATGACGTGGCGGTGACGTGGCGACGGTGACTGTCGGCACCATAGGATTGCGACACGTGGCATGGCGTGATTGGCTGATGATGACATGGAGATGAGGTGGCACATTGACTCGGTCAACGGATGATGTGGACGCTGACGTGGAGTGACATGTGGCACACATGGCAATGTTGATTGTCGGCACCATAGGATGATGACACGTGGCACATCGCACGTTAGTAGATCGGTTATGATGGTGACACGTGGCACGGCTCACGTTAGCAAAGTCAAACTTTTCAAATTCTGACCCGGCGCACGTTAGCATGACCCGGTGCACGTTAGGCATCGCGAAGCCAAAGGCTTGCGCGTCGCGACGCGCCCAAATTACCAAAATGCCATTTTTGCCAATTTTCACTGTTTTGCTCCAAATCACCTCCAGAATATCCTGAAACTTTATTTATCTACAAAATAACACAAAACACATCAAAATATTCACAAAACTCAAGAAGCTATACAAAATATTAAGTTAAATGAGTGGGAAATAGTGATAGATTTACCACTCATCAGTTATACATTAGGGGTCGTAAAATAGAAGAACGGAACTCAGTGCAGAAAATTCAGGTTTCGGGAAAGTTCTCGAAAATCAATTTAGAGCATATCATCAACTTGTTCATGTCGAGAGAAGCATGGTTGTATTTTCCGGCGATTGAACAAAGAGCTTCGCACGCGCCTAACAGAGAGTTTCTCACGCGCTGCCATGCGCTTCATGCAATCCAAAGGTTGAAGACGATGCACGTGTTCACCACATCAGCGTCGCGTCAGCTGCCACATCATCATTCCCAGTCCAGTCAGCTGCCACCTCAGTATTTTTGGTACAATCATCTCTCATCTCAGCATTTCTGGTATAGTCATCCACCACGTTAGTATTTTTGGTACAGTCAGCTGCCGCGTCAGTATTTTCCAATCCAATCAGCTGCCATGTCAGCACTTCTAGTCCAGTCAGCTGCCACATCATCTTTTCCGGTTCAGTCAGCATCTGCGGTCCAGTCAGCTGCTATATCAGTATTCGGGTCCAATCAGCTACCACATCATCTTTTCTGATCCAGTCAGTCGTTACGTCATCCACACGTCAACAATTCTGATATAGGCAGCAGCCTCGTCATCTGATATGTCAGCATTCCCAATAAATTTCATTCAGCCTCATAAAGTCTCTGAAATTTATAATTTAACCCCGGAAGTTTCAGAAATTTATAAATCGTCTCTTGTGTCAGATTTGGACCAATGAAGAGTCAAATCCATCATTTTCAATCGTTCCGGACATAACGGTGACCTTCGATTTGTGAAAATCAGCCTCGATTTTATCCAGTTTTCATTTTATACTTTAAACTTAAAATGGAAATGGAAGATTCCTCTTCTAGTGTGATGATCAAGCTGACAGCAACCAATTACTCCATATAGAGGACTTAGATGATAGATTATTTACACTGCAAAGATCTGTTCAATATGATCCATGAGAAGATAGTGAGACCATAATCTGTCAAAAATGATGACTGGAATAAGCTCAATAATAGAACTTTCGGTCAGATTAGGCAGTAGATCGGCCACAGTTTCTTCCACCAAGTAGCACAGGATACAGATACTTACGAAATGTGAATGAAGCTGGAAGGCATGTATAGGGCAAAGACAGCTCGGAATAAAGCCTTAATAATGAGGCATTTAGTGAACTTGAAGTTAAGAAGTGGAACTTCAGTAGTAGAGCACACCAATGAGTTCCAAATTCTGGTGAACCAGTTTTCTGCTGTAGATATGCAACTGGGAGATGAAGTATAAACACTTCTACTACTCAGTTCTTTTCTTGATAGTTGGGAGACATTGGTGATTACTCTCAACAATTCGGCTCCAAGAGGTAAACTTATCGTGCATATGGTAAAAAATTCCCTATCAAATGAGGAGGCTAAAGATGTGGACACTGATCAAACACAAGCCCTCGTCACAAAGAATCAAGTAAGACAACGAGATAAAATTTGGCGTAGATGGCGAGGTAGAAGCAAAAGTAGATGCAAGTCCATAGACGGAAGAAAACCTACTTAAAAATGCTATTATTGTAGCATAGAAGGCCATTTAAAAAATAATTTTTGAAAGCTACAACGAGAGCAACAACGATGCAGAGATACTAGTAGATGTCTCAAGAGATGTAGACATCTGCTCCATCCAGAAAGAGACATGCATTCGCACCACAACTCTAGATATTGAGTGGGTGGTAGATACTGCAGCTTATTACCACGTCACCCCTCACAGAGATTTCTTCACAACATACAGAGTATGAGACTTTGATGTAGTGAAGGAATTGGTGATATTCATATGCAGACAAATGAAAGGTGTAAATTAACCCCAAAGGATGTTAGACATGTTCCAGAACTTTGGATCAATCTACTCTCGGGGGTAGCCCTTGATAAATAAGGCTATACTAGCCACTTTAGCAATGATACATGGAGAATGATAAAATGTGTCATGGTCGTCACCCGAGGAAATATTTGCGGCACTTTATATAAGAGTCATATGAATATGTGTGCAAAGAGCCTCAATGTAGTTGAATAAGAGGCTTCTCAAAATCTGTGGCACCAGAGACTCGGTCAATTGGGTGAGAAAAATTTATCTACCTTGACAAAGAATGATCTAATCACTGCCTCCAATAATGCTACTCTAGATCCTTACAATCACTGTCTGTTAGGTAATCCAAATAAAGTCTCTTTTAATTTCTCTTCTACGAGAAGACTAGAGTTGTTCAGTCTTATACACTCTGATGTTTGTGGTCCCTTTGAGGTTAATTCACTAGGCGGTAACAATTACTTTATGATTTTCATTGACAATGCTTCTCGGAAAGTGTTGGTGTATTTCCTGAAAATAAAATATCAAGTCATGGATCATTTCAAATTGTTTCATACCATAGTAGAGTGTGAAACATGGAAAAAACTGAAGTGTCTTTGCACAGATAATGGAGATTAGTACACTTCTAGAGAGTTCGATGCCTACTACGTAAGACTCGACATTCGACATGAAAGGAATGTTCCACGCACCCAACAACATAATAATGTTGCTGAAAGAATAAATCACACCATTATGAAAAAAGTCAGAAGCATGATCAGCATGGCTAAGCTGCCAAAACAATTCAGGGGAGAAACTGTTCATGTGTCTTGCTATCTGATCAACAGATCACCATCTGTACCATAGAATTTTGAGATTCTGGAGAAAGTGTAGTCTGGTAAAAATCCCTCATACTCTCACCTTAGAAAATTCAGTTGTTTAGCCTTTGCACATGTATCCAATAAGCTCAAACAGAAGCTTGATGCCAGAACTACTTCATGCATCCTCGTAGGCTATGAAGACAAGGAGTTCGAATACATATTATGGGACTCGAAGGAAAAGAAGGTCGTTAGAAGAAAATATATAATGTTTCTTGAAAACCACACAATTAAAGACATTAAAAAACCCAAGATGTCTTTTAATTCCAGTGCCGACAAAACTGATTCAAATCCAGACACAACCTAAGCACCAACACGATGAGCCACAAATAATGATGGGGTGCATGAAAAAATGTCAGAAGAAACATGAGGAGGAAGGAATGTTGAGCAGGGGGAGCCACAACCCGCTCAATTAGAGGCTACATAATCATCTGCATATCGGGATGATGACATACCTCTAAAAACCAGTGAACCTCAAGTACGAAGATCTAAGCGAGGCCGGATTCCATCAACCACGTACTCAGGATCTGACTATATTATGCTTACTGACGAGGGGGATTCAGAAAATTTCAAGGAAGTTATATCTCATAAAGATAAAGAAAAATGGATGCACGCAATGCAAGATCAAATGAAATCTTTGTAGAAGAGTCACATTTATGAGATAGTCAAGCTTCAGCAAGGTAAGAAGGCACTGAAGAACAAATGAGTGTTCAAGCTGAAGAAAGATGGCAGCGGAAATGTGGTGAAACACAAGCTCGATTAGTAGTCAAATGATTCTTACAGAAAAAAGAATCGACTTTGATGAAATTTTTTCACCAGTTATAAAAATAGATTCAATTTGAGTTATCCTATGATTGATAGTTAGTTTGAATCTAGAGCTTGAATATATGGATGTTAAGATAATATTTCTTCATAATGAAATCCACATGAAGCAGCCAGAAGGTTTCAAGGTTTCAGGAAAAGAGAACCTTGTTTCTAAGCTGAAGAAGAGTTTGTACGGTCTCAAGTAAGTACCAACGCAGTGGTACAAGAAGTTTGACTCATTTATGGTGAGTCAAGGCTATAAAATAACTACAGCAGAATAGAATGTTTCCAGATGGAAAATTCGTTGTTCTTCTATTATATGTAGACGATATGTTGATCGTTGGACAAGATGTAATGAAGATCAACCAGCTAAAGAATGAACTCTCTTAATTTTTCGACATGAAAGACTTATGACCAGTTCAGTAAATTTTGGGAATGAAAATAGTTCGAGACAGACAGAACAAAAGGTTATAGCTTTCACAGGAGAATTATATTGAAATGGTGATTGGAAGATTCAATGTACAGAATACCAAACCTGTCAGCATTCCCCTAGCATACTACTTCAAACTGAGCAAAAGTTCATGCCCTTCATCCAATAAAGAGATAAAAGAGATGTTATCAATATCATATTCTTCAGTAGTTGGAAGTCTAGTGTATGTTATGATATGTACCAGTCCAGATATTATTCTCGCAGTGGGTGTTGGGAGCCGTTTTCTCTCTAACCCAGGTAAAGAATAATGGGAGGCAGTCAAATGGATTCTCAGGTACCTCAAGGGTATATCGAAGTTATTTGTGTTACGGGAAAGCTGATCCAATCTTGGAAGGCTATACAGATTCAGATATGACATGAGATCTTGATGGTAGAAACTTTACATCAGATTTTCTCTACACTTTTGCAGAGGGAGCTGTGTCATGGCAGTCAAAATTGTAGATGTGTATTGCATTATCCACGACATAAGTTGAGTATACTGCGGCAGCAGAAACAGGAAAATAAATATTATGGATAAAGCATTTTCTCCAAGAGTTTTGGATCAAGCGGACAAAATACATGATACATTGTGATAGGTAGAGTGTTATGAACCTGAGCAAATCATTCATGGACGAAACACATCGATATTCGCTATTATCGGATACACGAGATGATGGATTAACAATTGTTGAGACTGGTAAAGATCCACACAGATGAAAATCTAGCAGACATGTTAACAAAGTTGGTTACTCAGGGATAAGCTAGAGATATGCAGAGACATAGTCGGGATAACTGTCAAATGACAATCGTTTCAGATGCAGTTAGAGGAGGAGAATTGTAGAATCCAGTTGCATTCCATCTCCAAAAACCATCCAAGACAACTTTTGGTGGAAGATTTGCATGTTGAAATTTATGGTATAAGCATCCAAAGAGAAATCTTCTTTGTTGACTTATGAATCAAAATTTCAAGTTTGCTTTAGGTGCATTTATTAGGTGGTTGTAATAGTAAGCTTGAGTCTCACATTAAATAGATAACTCATTTGAGAGCTTATATCATCCCCAACATGAAACTTCAAGTAAGAAAGCTTAGAGTGAAAGCTCCAAGTAAGAGATGAAGATCATGTAAGCTCTATGTAAAAAAGCTTGGTAGATAGTGTAGTTATAAGTAAGGTTTTTCTTACAAGTTTTGTAATACTTGTAAATTCTATTTAAGTAATAATATAGAATATTTATCTTTCCTCATAAAACACTCTTCAGTGATAAGAGGATCACAACAATCATAATTGAAGTAATGCATAATGTGAGTTCAAATTGGCTTTGAAATTTTTTTGTGTATAATATCAAAAAAATTAGGGGTGTTCGCGTGTCGGGTCGAATCTATTTTTTTTAATTTTATTAAACCCAATCGGATTGGACCAATGTGAAATTTTTTTATAAAACTTTTGTATGTTTTCATGGAAAAAATATACTCATTTTTCATTTATCTCTAACTTTTTTATTGGATTTATATACTAATTAAGGGTGTTCACGATTTCGGTTCAAATCGCAACCTGACCCGAACCGCACCGACCTGAACCGAACCTCGCAGTTTTGAAAAATATTGAAAATTATTTCGATTTGGCCTAAACCGAACGGTAAATTTCTGATCAGTGCAAAGTTTTAACACTAACCGCGACCCGAACTGCACAATCGTAAATTTTGACCTAAATCGCTGACCCACTTTCAAATTATACATTAGTATATATTTTTCTTCTTCTTTAGCCATGAAATTTAAAACATTCAATGATTATATGACAATATGCACTGTTTAAATGAAAATTAGATATTTTCTCTTCAATTATTATATGAAAACACAATTTAAAAAATTTCTGATCCAAACCGCCCACCCAAACAGCCCAAACAGTTAAACCGCCGACCTGAACTGCCGCAGTTTTCCTTATCAAATTTGCGATTTTGGTTTTTAATTTCACAAACTGTCAACCCGCGCGATTTGAGGTGTAAAACGAAAAAACCGTCCTGAACCGCATCACGAACACCCATAATACTAGTGTATAATTTCAATTCAGGTCGGGTCAAACCTGAAATTATTACACAAAAAACCATGAACCAGTTTGAATTTTACGGGTTGAGTTATTCTAACCCCAAATCAATTTTAATACTTCTCAAATCTGATCAGATTGGGTCGGTTCCAGTCGGATATGATTCTGTTGCAGTTTGAACCGAAAATCTATTCACCCCTAAAAACAATCATTGTGATCTTCTATTTTCAGAGTCCATGATGATTGTTTTATTTTCAAATTGTCCATTGTAAAACTCACCCTTTCAAATATGTACAAGGGATAGTGATACTTAGGTTCCCAATATTTTTAGTATTTACCACATAGGTCCTTTATTTATTTTTAACTATTCCACTATATGATTGATATTATAATTTTAGGGGGTGTATTCAATTGATATTTTAAAAGATTATTTATGAATAAATAAGTCATGTAGATTTTAAAAGACATTTAAAGAATATAATAACTTACAAGATTTTATGAAATTTCTTTAATCAAGATTTTTTACATATTAGATTTTAAAAGATTTATTTCATAAGAATTTGTAAGATTTGAAAAGACCAATATAATTTTTTTTTTTACTTTTTTAGAACCGATATTATATGAAATGGAACCATAAATAAAAAAAGTTAATGGAAGTCAATTGGTTCAAGCTGTGGACATTTGCATCAACAATAACAGAAAATTGGATCATATGAAATGGAACCATAAATAAAAACAAACATTCAAAATCATAAATCAATCAAAAAGATAACAAAGAAATGATAATTTTAATAAAGAAAAGCAAAAGCTAATATTATTCAATGTTAATATAGTACAAATAGCATAATGTACTAAACTAGTAAGCTATTAATATATTTAAAAGATTATTAACTAAACTCACCTTCAAGTAATCTTTCCATATTTCATCACTAGTAGTGAACATCTTTCTTGATTGGTAGAATGTCACCAGTAGTTGTGGCACTGAAGTAAGCAAGGGTTGAACCACCTCCCAATATCAAGAACTTCAGTAACAATCCTCTCTTGGTGAATGGAGCAGCAAATGTCTCAAAGAACTTTCTCTGCTGATTTTATGTATGCATACTATAAGTTAACTAATAAATATTATAAAATGTCTTATAAACTACAAAACAAAAAATAGTCCACAACTTGTCGGAGTTTTTCTTTATAAATCTAGTTTTGCTTCTAATAAGAGAGAATGTTTATCAGTAACAAAAGTTAAACACTAAGGGAGTGTATTCAATTGAATTTTTACTTTTTGGATTTTAAAAGATTTATATCATGAGAATTTAAAAGATTTGAAAGGACCACATATAATTTTTTTTTTTTTTACTTTTATGATGCTAACCAACCAATTTTTAATCGGATTATGAGTAATGTTTATCTAGTTCAATGATACATTCTTTTCTTGGGCCATTCTCGTCCAAGTTACCCCTCTACTGAATTAACAATGCTATAATTTCTATCATGGTTAGGTGGGGATGCCTCAACCATTACAACTATATTTTATTTACAAGCTATGTTGGCGGTAATATTTCATGGACTTAAGCAATCTATCAATATTTTACTAACAGTGTAGATAACTTTATTGACGAAAATGCTTAATTATCTCAGATTATTTTCTGAGTTTCTATGACAGAATGTCATTTCTCTGACCTAGGAATAATAGATAACACCTCGGCATCAATGATCTTAATAATTGATAAATATTTTTTTCCTTAAATTTGGGTTTTTAAAAAAATAAATAAAAAATTAGCGAGAAAACGAGAAAAAAAATCTTTGTTGTGCTAAATTCTCTTTGTACATTATCATCTATCCGAATGAAGAAGTTTTGCTGGCCTCAAAAAGAAAATCTATGAAATTATCTTTAAATGTGATAGAATTTTCTCCTCGAAAATGATATTCATTAAGAAAAATAGTTGGAGGAATGACATTACCAGTTGCATTTAAAAGAAAGTCATATTGTTTTGTTTGAAAGAAAAAAGAAGAAATTACTAATAAGCAAGTAATTTGTTCACGAAGAGTTAATATGTATGTTCATCTTCTATTTTCTAAACACTCAAAAAAATCTTATGTAAAAAGTCTCATAAGTTAGGGTATGATTTTTTTTTTAAAGTTTGATACTTATAATTTTCACTAAAAAGTCCCACAAAATCACACATATAAAAAAATCCTTCAAAATAATTATGTTTTTCAATACCATAAGACTTTCTATTACTTGTTTAAAATCATGATTGAATATCAATAGATTTGGATACACTCTTTAAAAAAACTTAATAGTCTTAATGGAATACCATAAGATTTTTTAGATTATTTAAAAATCTTAATTAAATACCATAAGACTTATTTAACCCAAAAAAGTCTTTTAATGTTCGAACTTCGAAGGATAAATGTGAGATTGTTTTGAAGTCATTCTGAGAAGCATAAATACATGACTTTGTTTTTTGAAACATAAATATTATAGTAAAGATGAAAGAACACACTATCTAATGGATATATAGTAAGAATTAAAATTTATGCACATATATCAAAGAATCGAAAATATTATGAAATCCACATATACGAAGAATCATGACCATTTTATGTCCATAAATATGAAAAAAAAAATGTTTGATAACTTTCCTTTATTTTCATTTGTTCTCTTTTAAGTGTAATAATTTGGCTTCATCTCTCGCATATAAGTACAATGCCTTGTGGTTTTATAACTAATTATTCAATAATTAAAGAATGGTCTTGTTAATTAGGGACGATAAAAAATCTTGAATTTCGATCGTGTTTGAGATAATTTTCCATTTTAAATAAAAAAATCGGACCGAGATTCAAGATTAGGGTTGAGGAATGAGCCGAATTTTAAAATTTTCAATCATATTTTAAGTATTTTTATTTAAGTTCGGGCCTGAAAAAACACACTAAGAGTATCAATTCAAAATTTAATAAACTGTTTTTCAAAAAAAAAAAAATTAATAAACTGGGATTTTCCAATATCTTAAAAATATTAACGAGTAACATTTGAATTTAATGGTGGATTTTTTCAAAATCCTGCCTATTTGCAAACGCTATTCAAGATAATTTTTCATCTCAAATCTTAAATTTTCACTCAAAAAATCATGATCCTATATAAGATTAATATTAACAAATCCTGATCGGTTCCGATTGCTATGTCTGTTATACAGGCACATCTATGGTACCCAATGGTATCTAATATCCTAGGGGTTCAAACATGTAACTTTGACCATTGAACATGCAACTTGAATCATTAAATATTAAGGGTGGCAGAAAAGCTCGGGTCTGGTCCGGCCCAGGCTTTGTCCTTGCCCGGGGTAAAAAATCCTGGGGCCGAGGCCGATACTCAAAAGCCCGGCTCCGGCTTAGGTCCGAGCCGCGCTTGTCATTTTTGGCCTGGGCCCGGCCCAGCTTCTTGAAGAAGAATTCACAGGCTACGATCCTTATAAAAGGAACCAAATATATATATATATATATATATATAATATATATATGTAGCATTTTTATTTTTTTGTAGCATTTAAATTGTTAATTTATCGATGAAACTTTTGATTTATTTGTGAATTGTCTTTGCATATAATGTAAATGTAAATGTAAATGTATTTTGTATTTGTATGTTTTTAATTTTTTTTAAAAACGGGTCGGATAAAGCCCGTGCTCGGACTTTTATTTTTCTTGTCGGGCTTGAGCCGAGCTTATCAAAGCCCGGGCCCGGTCTGGCCCATTGTCACTCTTATTAAATATGCAATCTCTAGTAATAAACATGAAATTTTTGAAAACATGAAACTAATTTCATATTTATTGGTAGAATTTACATATTTAATATGTTAAGTTACACGTTCAATGCTCAAAATAATATATTTGTACCCAACGATATTTGATATCAGTGGATATTATAATAGTGATCTTATACACATAAAAAATTGGTCATGGGGTCAAATCACCAATGTTGGAGCCAAAGATTTTGTCAATATTTTAAGATAATGTTATACAATCAAAACTAAATTTTAAGATTTTTTTTTTAAAAAAAATTTTGAAAACCCACAAATAGAAATATAAAGTACACATACAATAGTTTGCATATATATTACCATGTTTGGGATGCTAGTATGACCCACTTACTACAACCAAATAACCTAATCAATTGCCACGTGTAAAGTTGGGATTCTATGAACTAAAATTTGTGATTAGAATTGCTCCTACAGAGTAATTAATTTATCCAATGAAATTATAAGGGTCATTCTAATAAGTGTCCTGGATATTTATTAACAATTTATTTTTGAAAAATTTTCACATCATTTTTATGATAAATGTAAAAAATTATCAAATAATTAATTTTTTTTCCATTTTTTATAAAAAATTTCGTAAAACCGATCCTTAATGAGTGTCCTTAGCTTTTCCCGAGATATAAATAGCCTTTAAAAAAAAACAAAGCATTATTGCATGTGGGCCCTAGACAAGAACCATATTGATATACGTCAGCATAGTGACATCATCACACCCAATTTGAAAATGACACGTGTCAAATGCAGCACCTTCCTTGAATCCCCCCAGGAAAGTGTCCATGAAGCAACAGCTAAAAAGAAAAACAATAATATTAATTAATTTTAAAAAGTAACTATTTCATATTATTTAATTTGGTTATTTTTGCCCTCCCTCTCTCTCTCTCTCTCTATATATATATATAAAAAAACCTTAACTAACAAGCATAGCCTATCCCTTTGAACAGTCTTTTTGCAGCCATTTTAACATACTTGAAGCAAAATGAGCTACCCTGGAAACCCTAACCCTAACAATTGCAGTTACTTTGTTGATCATAATATTGATCATCATCATCAACATCAACACCAATCATCAGAATTTGAGCCATCAGATTTCCTCATATTTGATGAACATCATCATCATCATGGCTTTGATGAAGATTCATGTTCAGATAAGATGATCATGGATGGCTCATCAAGTGGTGCAACATCAGAAAATAGTAACATTAACATGCAAGTGATCACATATATTTATATATCACATATACCCATTTTATTTTTATTTTTATTTTTTAATATTTTTTTTTTTTTTGTTGATGTATATATAGTATATAGTGTTAATTTTGATTTTTTTTTTGTTGATATTTATTTATAATTTGTAGAAAAAATACAAATGGGATGAATAAAATGAAGATGGGAGAGGGACAAAGAGTTGCATTTATAACAAAATCAGATCTTGAAGTAATGGATGATGGATTCAAATGGAGGAAGTATGGGAAGAAGTCAATCAAGAACAACCCAAATAAAAGGTAATTCATAATTAATTAAGTAAGTAGTCTAATTAATTGATTAATTAAATGATTAGTTTATATATGTTGAGTTTAGATTAGTGTTGTTTCTTAAAAAATGTGAAAAGAATGCTTGTTCACAGTTTTAATGGACCCCATAATCATCTTCAATGTACTTATAGCCATTTTTATAGTACAATTAAATTTATATTAACTTAGATTATCACAAAAATAATATTATTTGTAGATTTGGATGGAATTTTGATTTATGAATCTATATGATCAACATTTGATAAAGTGAAAATTATTGGGTGCTAGTCAACTTCAGTGAAACACAATTGATGACCCCCCATTAGGATTTATATTAAGCTCCAATGTATATGATGAAAGAATGTCTAGAAATAAAAAAGAAAAATAGGAGGGTTATTGTTGGATTATAATAGTAACTTATTTATTATTTTAAAATGGACAAATTTCATATATCTCATACTAAGTTTTTTTTTTATAATTATTTTCCATCATAGCTAGCCACCATAGATTAGACATGGATACCTATATTTTTCTCTACTCTTTTCTCTCTGAAATTGCAAAGAGCTGATTAATTTCATAAACAAACTCTCAAGTTTCTTGCACCACAATGTGAGGCAGAATAGATATATAGTGAGAGGAAATTAATTCTCTGTAACTGAAAAAACTGTACAAGTAAGAAAAACGATTATTTTTAAGGTAATATTATCAGTTGTGAGTGTCAATTAGTTCAACGGATAAAACCTTTAAATAATACAAGAGATGCATGACCGGATTTAAATCTTATACAATTGAGGAGATTCAATGTTGATTCATTCTATGCTTAAAACCAAAAACAAAGGAACATTAAAATATATATATATATTAACTATGAGTTATTATGAATTAATTTGAGAACTTTTATCCTCTATTGTCTCCATGCATGCTTTTGCAATAGGGTAATTTCGGTATAATTAAGTTCTTCCCTTAGAGAATAGAGAGGAGAAAAGACAAATTATAATCTCACATCATACAACCAAAAAAAAAAAAAATGGGGGGCAAGCAATTAGCAAACAGTGGCATTCATTTCTGAAGGAGACTGAAGAAGCATCACTAACCACACACAATACAAACAAAAGCAACAAGATAAAAAGTTATATATAGAGAGTCATGTTTATGTAAGCAAAATGGCCATTATCTGACGCAGTCTGTGAGATTGAGATCCCTAGAATCAATATAACAAAGACGTGACTTGGTGGTGTAGCGCTCAGGATCTCATTTTGAGGTTCTGAGTTCGAATCCAGAGAGTGTGTTTCTTATAAGAGTCTGGGACAGCCGGTGTTTTTACCTGCTCCGCTTAAGTCCGGAATGAGTAATTTAGCAGCGGGATTTCCAACGATTCCAAAGGAAAATAAAAAATAAAAGGAGTACTATATTTTCTAATTATGAAATAAGTTAAGTTATGCACTTCAATTACAGTCGAAGCATGACCTAATGGTTTTTAAGTAGCTGTATTTAGCTGGCTACTTGAGTTCAAATTCTAAGAGACTTAAGAACTTATAACAAAATAATTTGGAATTTGCCCACACCATGCCTTAAAAAGTAATAAAATATTAAGCGCTTCGTTTTAGAAATAGATTAGCTCTACTTAATTACCATGCCCCAAGCCTCTAACATCTAACTATATAGTCTTTACATTTATTGGTCCTCAAGGGGCGTGGTTTTGTGGTGTGGGGTTCATGATCTGATCTTCAAGTGTTGAATTCGGTGAGTGTATTTTTTGTAAGAATATGTAACAGCCGGGAATTTTACCTGCTCTGTTTAAACCCAGAAGGGATGATTTGGCGGTAGAATTTTTTCAATAATTTCAAAAAAAAAAAAAAAAAAAAACTTGTGTTGCATTGTTTAGGAAAATGATATTGAGAGACTCTATAAGTTTGCTCAAATGTGTACACGCAGACCCTTTGATTTATATATATTTTTTGAAGTCATTTAGATGAATTTGGTTGGTTTTTATGTGCGTATTCATAACACATATTTACACAAACTATTACTTAGACCTAAAAAATTATTCTTGAAGGCGGGTCTAAACAATAGTACTAATTATTTAAGCCATAACATTTTCTACCACTTCCAAGTCTTGTTTAGAATTGTCACATGAATCAAACACAAATGGCAAACACTATCTGTTAAGAGTAATTTAATTTATTCTTGTGGATTTGAATACAAGATTGTTATGTCAAATATGCTCTTGGACATGTATTTAGATCAAGTGGTAACTTAGCAGAATAAAAAAAGTTCTCTAAAAAATAAATAACAAGTGTAATTCATAGTGTCCCCAAGTGGCGTGGCTAAGTGGTGTAGGGTTTGGGATATGACTTTCAGATCCTAGGTTCGAATGCAGAGAGTGTGTTTCTTATAAGAGCCTGAGACACCCTGAGATTTTACATGTTCTGCTTAAGTCTGGAAGGGGTGGTTTGACGGTGTGATTTCCAACGATTTAAAAAAAAAATGTAATCCCTAGTGAGGACTAATTAGAAGCTAAAAAACTCTCAGGATTTAATCTCTAAGTTACAAACAAATTAAGGTGAGATTAGTTTATATTAAATAAATTAAAAAAATTTAGTTTTACAACCACATGATAATTAATCCAGCTGTATCATTCCTTGTAAGATTAGTGGGTATAAACTTGTGAAAGATAGTGATGCTAGCTAGATGTGCTAAAAAATAGGGAAGTGAGTTTTGTTTGTGAAGGCAAATTATAGTAGCAACTAGCTAGCAAGTGGGTTTATGAAATTGACCACCACTTGAGTTACAAATTGTTTGGTTTTTTTGTTTTTTTACCCTTTTGGGAAAAGAGAGATACAAATTGTTGGCTTAGGTTTTTAAACTCTTCAAAATATTTGTTAGCTTTGAAAAATTAAAGTTGAAATACAATACATACAATAATGGTAGAGTCATGCATATGATTTCAAAAATATTTGTATATGTATTGTTAGTACAATATTGTGTTCTACTTCATAATGACAACAAAAATGATACATCACTGTAACTACAGTGAGAGAATCTGTAAAATTTTCGGTAGAAGTGTGTGTGAGTGTATCATTGCTCTAATGACAAATGAGGTTGCGAAAATGATGCTAAAGCATCTTTCAAATCACACTTGCCTTCACCAGCACGCCACAAAAAAATAAAAATAAAGCTTTCAAATGAAATATTTGACAAATAATAAATAGGTGCAACTTATATTATTATTTTTTAAATGTAAGAATCCATGTTGATTCAAGGTAATTTTTCAATTAACTTGAATATTAAATAAACTTAATATTATTGTTGTTATAATGTGGAAGCAGGAATTATTATAAATGTTCAAGTGGAGGATGTTTAGTGAAGAAGAGAATAGAAAGAGACAGAGAAGATTCAAGCTATGTGATTACAACATATGAAGGAACTCATAACCATGAGAGCCCTTGTATTGTTTATGAATATTTCAATCATCATCAGCAACAACAACAACAACAGCAAATGCCCCAAAATGGCTGGACTTTGCAACCATCTTCTTCTTCTACTCCACCATCTTCTTCATAAAAAATAAAAAAAGTTCAGGCTTAATTCTCCCTTTTAAGCATAAATTTCCCAAATGGTGATGAAAATTACAACAAATTATGTTGGCTTTTATGTGTAGAATAATCTATATATGTTTCTGATTTAGACTACATGAAACTACAAAAGTTATGAGAATAGCTAGGCATGTACATATAGTAAGTATTTTTATATTTATTTTGCTGTCAGTTTGGATAATTCCTGCAAAATTTAATCTGGGATGGCTAGCTCTTGCATGCAGAAACAATGAGTATGTGCAGTGCAGAATGTGTTTTGTATTATTATTATTATTATTATTATTATTATTTTTTATGGAAAAATAAGTCTTTGGATGCAACCTTTGGATGATACTTTACGTGGGTGATTAAAAACTTCATTCGTTAGTTTTTTTTTTTGAAATCGTTGGAAATCTATCGCCAAACCACTCATTTCGGATTTAAGTATCAGACTCTTACAAGAAATACACTATCTGGATTCGAACCCAAGACCTAAATGTAAGATACTAAATCATATACCATCACGTCTCATGAGACTACAAATCTTATGATACATCTTAAGAAATAACAAAATAATATAAGAAATATTAGGTGTAGTTGCACTTAAATTGAAGTGATGAGGTCGCCCTAGTTTTGCAATCTATCATGTTTAATAGAAGGGTAATTATTACTCAATTCTAAAATAGTAAAATAAATCCTATACACACAATTAATAATAAGTGGTAACTAATTTCTATAATTATTTTTTTATTACCTATTATAATAAAAAAGATATATTGTAATCTTCTATTAAAATAAAAAATATTTATAATTAATTTTTTATTAGTAACTTATAAAATTAAAATAAAAAAATCTATTACAATATTAAAAAATTATCTTCTACTAAAATAAAATACGTAAATAGCAGTTATCCACAAAAATTAGCCAATTTTTTAGTGTTTGAGTCTATTATTATTTGTTGTTTTACCTTATAAGTTTTTCCATGATTTTTTATTATTATTTGTTGCATAATTACCTCTTGCATAGTGACAGTCAAGATTTCAAGTTCGATAAGAAAATTTAAGCTTAAATTGAATAAATTTTATTGGAATACATCCGAAAGAAAATTAAATATTCTTAAAGTTATTTATAATTATGAATATGTTTTCAAATGAGAAAGTAAGACGAGAGAGAAAATCTAATGTGAATTATAAACATTATTTGTGAATTAATAGACAAATAAATGAGATAAATATTAAGTGTAAGTAAATCAATTGTCTCATTTGAACTATAAAATCAACTAGATCCGGATCATTTACAAGATCAATACTTTAAATCTTATCAAGATTTTTGTTATGATATAAAATTATTGTTAAGATGTGTTCAACTCGCACAAAGTGTGGGCCATATATTAGATAAAATTAAAAGTTTAAAAAAAAAAACTCTTTTTAAAATGAAAAAATAAATTACGAGTCTAGTTTTAGGGGCCCTCCCCCGTTTCCAAAGATTTAAAATTCGATAAATACATTTATAAAAAAAAAATTATTATAACACTCCAGATTCAATTTAAATATAAATAAATACATCTCAATATGTTTGTCGGGCCTAAAGTCCATCCAAATGCCTGTCGAGAGACGTATCCTAAGTCTATTATAATATTTCGATGTATTAAAATTAAAGTCTAACTTAAAAAATGAAATAAAAAAAATAAATAAACTCATGCACCTACATAAAAACTTCAACTATAGATTTAGAGATAGACAAAATAGAGCAATCAACATCCAAAATTATTATGGATGTCCGGGCTCAGATTTTATCGGGCCAAAACAAACCTGAGCCTAGGCGAGCTCAGGTCAAGCTAAGTTTTTTAATAAAAAAGAAGTTTTTATTTTTATTTAAAAAAATATTTTTTTTAATTTTTAATATTTATTTCAATTGAATTTTAAAATTTTAATTATAAATATATATATTTAGATTTAAAAATTAACTTATATTAATTAAACTGGCCGGGCAAAAATGTAATAATGCAGCAAAAAGCATAAAAAATTACACGGCTTTTTGGCGCGTGAAGTCCACCTTCCACATGCCGGGTCGACGTTTCTTCACAAATCTCCATCACCATCTCAAATCAATCAAACAATATTTTACTCGTGTTTTAGCTAAAAACAAAGAATTAAAAATTCAGTTTCAAATTGGTAAATTTCAATTCCAGGTCTTGTTCTCTCAATATTCAACTCTATAACGAGTTTTAACAGATACCCACTTCCTGTTTTGCGATTTTGAAGAGACCCAGAGCGGGATTTGTTGTTAGATCCTTGAACTAGCGATTTGACGAACTGGGTATTAAGCATTGTCGAGAATTGTTTGGATTCCATTGAGAAATGTTGGATGTTGGGGTTTTGCAATATAGCTTTGATCCTGCCTTCAATTGCTTGTAATATGGAACCCATTTGGAGATAGTGTAGTTGTGGATTCAATTTGAGTAGTTTGTTTGATGGGAATTGATTGGGAAAAAAAAGTGTTTAATTTATGGTGTTTGATTTCGGTTTGTTTTGGGGGTGATTTTGATTAAAACATAAAACATGTTTTGGATGGAACGTGAGAGGGAGAACAAAGAGCTTAATGGTGGCCCACCTACTGGGCAAGTACGAGTTCTTGTTGTTGGTGATTCAGGTATTTTACTTCATTTATTTATTCTTGGGATCTGAGTAGTTTATGTTGATTTTGTTGTTTGGTATGTGTTTGTTTCTTTTTTTCTTTCTTTTTTTTTTTCCTGTTAAGTGTTTGTCTAATTTTTTTTTTGGAAACATTATTAACCTCGCTGCCGAACCACCCCGCGAGCTTAAGCGGCCCGGCTGGCCCAGGTTCTTATAAGAAATGAATTTTTGACTCGAATTCAGACCTGACAATAAAATCGTAATCCCTTTACCACCAAGTCTCGTCTCTTGGGGCGTGTTTGTCTAAATTTCCATTAGTGAAAACTTAAATGATGGTCGAAGCTACATAGATTTGATAAGTAAGCTTGATATGGGTGTTGAATAAGTTTAGTTGTTGCTTCTTTGGATTGATTGAATTGGAAACTTTAATTTGTGATGCGGAAGTGCAACTCTAGCAGACTGTAGAAGCATTTGCTTTTAGTTTCAAAGATCTATGGGCACTAGAACTCAAGACATGAAAGATTTTGTTGCTGAAAATATTAAGTTTGCTGAGCTTGATTAGTCAGCAGTCAGTGTAAAGCCTTGGGATTTATCATCCTATTAGAAAAGATATGATTGAGGAACTGTGATATGTCATTCATTTGATGGGAATTTGAAAAGTTTGGTTTTGATATCGGCTGCCTAGGAGAAAAGGTTGATTATCTGTTGCTCTAAGATGATCTATACCACATTCTTTGACGCTGTATAATGAAACCAAGACAAACTGTTTCCCGTTTTATCATGGTTTTATGATGCAAATTCAGGTTAACATTTGTTATTTGGCTATGAGAATAATGGCAATGCACACATGATTTCCCTTTCCCCCTTTTTGTAAAATTCTTGTTGCCTTGTTCTTTAGAAGTGTAGAGAGTTGCAATTTGAGGGAGACTGGTGTTTTCAAATGTAACTTCTCTTTGTTTAGCAAAACAAATCTAAAAGTTTAGCAAGTGCAGAAGTTTATGACAATTTAGTTGCTAATGTTCAAGCATCCACCTCTAATCCCCTCCTTTTGTGTCTCATTTTATGGGGAACTGGTGTTTTTGAACTAGGGGGATCAACTTTATCTTAGTTTGCTTTGTTACTTTCATGTAATTAAAGACCTCTAATCCCCTCCTTTTGTGTCTCATTTTTTGGGAACTGGTGTTTTTGAACAAGGGGATCAACTTTATCTTGAGTTTGCATTGTTACTTTCATGTAATTAAAGAGTATCTGCACTTTTGTTTGAGTGCAAATATTTCTTTTCATTGTTATATAATGGATATGATCTTGTTTGCATTTATGATTATTCAAACACCTTTTTTACTTTTTTTATTTTCTTTGTTTTTTTTAGTTTATGAATGTGAACCAATCCAGAATGATTGTTAGAACACTTGTTTGTACCGATCCAGAAGTTTATAACTTTTAGACTTTTACAAGCCTTATTCGAAAATAAATTTGAACAAAATATGATTCCTGGACTTTGGTATGTTCATCATGTGAATGTTTCGGATGCAAGTGGGAGAGGAGAATATTTGGATTCATCACAGGATGCAAGTAATGTCTTTTAGAACTGTGATGTGCAAGTTCCTTTCGACAATGCGTGTTTTCTTCTTTGATGTGACTGAACGAACAGATGATTTTTTTTTTGGATATGCATTTTAGTATCAGATAGAGATTTGTTTATATATGCTACTGGGACTTGTAAGTATGGAATAGAAGTCATTGATCTTAGCTTCTTAGACCACTCTGGATTCATTTTTCTTATGATATGGAATTTACAAGTTCTGGTCCCGTCATTGTGGAACAGTTATTCGTTAATATAAATTGATTTGTTCTGACAATTGACATGTTTAATATTACTATTAATTAAATGTGTCAGTAAAAAGCAGTGCTCGCGAGCTTGAGCAATCTGAAAACTGTTACTCTTGGATGTCTCAGTTATCTGTGCACATTGACTGATCTCTACACATCCCCTCTTTTTTTTATGTATTTAAAAAGCGAGATCTTTTGGGACAAAGTCATAATTCATTTTATGATCCTAAGTTATTTCCCCTTTTAGATTTGACAGTAAAATCTCTTTGATATTCAAGAACACAAATTTCTTGTATTGCTTTGTTTGTTGGTTCTTGAAAAGGAATCTTTGTGATTCTGTATTAATGTCTGTATGTGCTTCAGTGTCGCTGTGTGGTGGAAATGGAGTAATACCATAGATTTTCTTTCATTCTTTGCTTACTGCTCATTATTTGTGGGAGTCTTTCTCCTATTAGCTATTTCATTATATCTCTTAACTTCATTAGTATGTGTTATACTTAATACTTTTATTTTCTAATGGATAGGCGTGGGGAAAACTTCTCTTGTTAATCTGATTGTCAACGGTTCTTCATTTTCTCGCCCTTCCCAGACAATTGGATGTACAGTTGGTGTAAAGGTAAGATTTTAAGACTTGTCTCCCCTTTCTGTTGATGAAACTCAAGAGTTATTGCTCGTATTATATCCACCAAATGCATACTGTTGTTACTGTGCAGCACATTACTTGTGGAAGTTCTGGTAGTTCCTCGAATAGTATCAAAGGGGATTCTGAGAGATATTTCTTTGTAGAGCTTTGGGATATATCAGGACATGAGAGATACAAAGATTGCAGGCCTATTTTCTATTCTCAAATCAATGGTGAGTATTTAATCTTTTTATTTTCATGATAACTAACTGCAGGTCATATATATATGAATGGAGAAGGCTTTAGTCTGAACAGGATAAATGAGTTACAAATAAATAACTTGTCTACCTAAACATATTTATTAGAAACCCAAAACCTCCTGTGCTTGTAAGAATTTTAGCTTCAATGGTTGGTTTTTAATGGCGGAAACTCTTATTTGTGGTGTATCAGCCTTAGCTGTATGGATCATCTATTACTTGGACTACAAGGCTAGGGGTGGCACAGGCCCCTTCCAATCCCTATTTCATTCAGTAAGATAAGGAAACATGCTGCTAAAATTCTGGACATGAAGTTGAATGTTTTGAGAACTATAGTAAGGTCTGTTAGAATAATCCTGTTGACTAGCCTGATGCATTTACAAATTGGAAGGAATAGTTGTATAAGTATGCAGTTGTGATAAGTCTTGAATTGGTTTGTATTGCGTGTTGGCAGAATCTATTTTGTGCCTGTGCTATAGTTGTCGCACCAGTTAAAAGAAATTATAGTAAACTCTAGCTTCTTTGGGGGCCTTGTTAAATTCGTTACTCTATTGAAATATGGTATATGGCAATTTGGAAATATTATTTTCCAGGAAGCTGTTTTGATATGGAAGCAGCTATTAACATCTTTTTGTTCGGTGAAGTAATACTCGTACTTGTCTGTTATGAAAACATTTTCCTTTTCTAACAATCAAGGTTTTTGTACTTATTGCATATTCCGCCATTGATGATTAGCGACAATTCCAACTTGAAACTTGTGTGCAGGTGTTATTTTTGTTCATGATCTGTCGCAGAAAAGGACAAAAACCAGTTTGCAGAAGTGGGCAGTTGAGATTGCTGCAACTGGGACATTTTCAGCTCCTCTAGGTTCTGGGGGTCCCGGTGGCCTTCCTGTGCCATATATTGTTATTGGTAACAAAGCTGATGTTGCTGCAAAAGAGGGTATAAGAGGAAGCAGTGGCAATCTTGTTGATGTAGCACGCCAGTGGGTTGAGAAGCAGGGTTTGCTTCCATCTAGTGAGGAACTTCCTCTGACACAGAGTTTTCCTGGGGTTGGAGGTCTAATTGCGGTGGGCATTCGCTTACTCAGATGTTGACTGTGATAATATCGTTTTATTAGTTTCTCGTTGTTGCCATTGCCCAAAATTGTAAGGGAATTTAGATACATCAAAGAAATTTAATTGGCGCATCGGAGCCTAGATAGCAACTGAAGTAATTCATTGTTTGAGATTGCATTTGATTTGAATAATATAGAATCTATTATTTTACTTGCATGTTTAAAAGTAAGGTCATTGTATGATTTCAATTGTTGGTATATTATTGAGGTACAGCGACTGCACTGTTTGACCCATGTTCTGTTAGTGGTTTTTATTTTTGTTTGCTGTATAAAATACTAACGATGAAGTAATAAGTTGTCATTGATTGCTCTAAATTGTCATGTTGTTGAATCTTTTTCTTAATTTTAATTTTTTACGCTTATTTATTGTTTTTATCTTTTCCACACACACATATGGTGGAAATGCTGATCGAGTTATTGGAATCGCAGTTGGGTAAGATTTCTTCAGAAATTATGTCTCGTCATTTTCTTTGCCAAATATGAAAATTAATTCTGTCCACTATATGAATGTTAAATGTATTGTTGCCTTTGTCTTTGATGCCATGGTAGACCTCTTATTGGCGTGTGTTTGATGTGTGGATCGATAATATCTGGTTGAGCGATCTAATCTCATACACTTGAGTGGATAGTCTTGTTGCAGTCAGTCGATTTGTTCAAAATCAACTATGTTTTGGTGTTTCTATATGAGAGTTGAACCTATATAATGGTTTCATCATTGCACATGTACAGGCTGCCAAAGAAGCAAGATACGACAAGGAAGCTGTGATGAAGTTTTTCCGCACGGTCTGTATAATTGTCCTTTTGCTTCTTGTTTATCTGGGGTTGCTTTGTGTTGAATTTTTTGAGAGAACCCGTCTTATTTCAGTTGATCAGGAGAAGATACATTTCAGATGAGATTCCTGCACCAAATCCATGGGCTATTTCTCCTACACAGAAATCTGTTCAACGATTAGATGAGAATTTGAGCAATGATGATAAGTTCTACAAGGGTACAGGGTATGGCCATCTGAAGAACTTTTCTCTTGTTTGCTTGCAAATCTTTCAATTGTTGGGATCATTCATGTATTATTATCTCAACTTTTTCAAAAACATGGCTGGAAATTTGTGTCGAAATGCAGTTTTAGCGGTGATCCTTACACGTACAATTACATGCTTCCTCCTCTTCCAGCGCAACACAATCTCACGCCACCTCCCACGCTTTATCCTCAGCAGCCGGTTTCAGTTCAAGAAAATTATATCCTCCCAAGATTTTCCCTGACGGGTTCTCAGGAAATTAGCGGCTCTGCTAGATCAAAGCGTACTGATATCAATGTCTAATTGTTTCTGCCTTTCACTCTTGTCGCCACAAAGACTCTGCCTTGCCAGGATGAACATATATATTCTCCTGTATGCTTTTTTTGTTTTTTTTTTAATCTGCCCTTTTGTTTTGTTTGTAAAATCTGGTTCATTGATTCTTTTATATATCTAATGGCTATTCACAATGTATAATGATCATCAATTGTCAACCTGAAACTACAGGCAATTCTTTGTAATGGAAAATCTCTCTGGTTTTTAATGGCCCAGTGAACTCAGTATTGCAAAGCGTTTGCGTTTCGTTCCAAGGGTCCGTTTGATATAGTTTTTCAAATAGAATTTCTTTAAGTAGATCTTTTATTAGTAGAGTTTTTAGAAGTAGAGTTTTTGATTAAAAAAAAAAAAATTAAGTGTTTGATTGTGAATGATAGTTTTTTTTTTAAAATGTAAAATTATTTTATTGGATAAGTGTTTTTAAGTTGTGTTATGAAAGAAATGAAATAATATTACTAAATCAAATTATGGTATTATAGATAATTTAATCTTTTAAAAAAGTTTTTTATACTCGCTCTCAAAAGCCCAAATTTTGAGTTTTGTTAATAGAGATAAAATATCTTTTTAATTTTCAAATTCTACTTAAATTACAAGCAAATACCATAAAAAATTTGAAAAGAGTTTCGGAGATTAAAAAAAGCATGATAATTTGGTATTAAAAAGTTTGTTTTATATAATTGGGATACATATAATAATTTATACCGTAAGTGATGTATCACCCATCATCATACTTGACATTTGTATTATGGTATGTGGGGTCGGTTATATGATTTTTTTTTTTATTATTTATTTTTTTTAATAGAAATTTTCTTTTTTTCAAAATTATTGTATCATTCAATTTAGTGAAAAACATTTTCCATGAAGGAAGAGCAAAAAATAATACAACCTAAGGGGACATAGACACTTTATCCCTAATTAATAGACCAACATTGATCTTCTCTTGAACAAAATACAATTACCTAATTAGTGTGATTGTTAGACAATAATATATAAGTAATTAGATCTTTTATTTCAAAGATTACCCACATTCTTGGAAATTTTATTTCACGGTTCAAAATTGATGATCGTTAAAGGCAAAGTTTGTTAGAAAATATCTCATATCGACTGAGATTAATTATTGAGTTAATAATATAAACTTGAGGAAACTCAAACTCAACTTATGATATAGATTTGAGTATGCGGATCACACACTTAATTCGAATCTAAATTTAACCGATATTAATATTAAGCAAGTCTTTTGATCATAATGATCTCAAAAGAGAGCACACAACAGATGAAATATAGCGTATAAAACACTAAACGGCTTTTGATGTATTTTTTGATTTTTGACTCTAAGACAACTATTTATACATGGAAAAATCTGGTACAAGTTACGATATAACTCAAAAAGGTTATAGTGATCATCTCAAATTCTCAATCGGTTAGTATATAAGTTTTGGAAAACTTTTGATACTTCTCGAATTTTATCAAAACATCAGGGGAAGTCTGTGTTATTAGCCTAATATTACTATACTTTCGGATACACCAAATCCATCCACCATTTTTCAAAAAAAAAAAAAAAATCTCTATAAATATATATATTGTACGAGTAAAAGGAAAATTAAAAATAAAATAAACAATCAAAATCTGAATTTTGAAAAAACCCTAGAGCTTTCGGTATGTCGGGAGAAGAAGAAGAGAATGCCGCCGAGCTTAAAATTGGAGAAGGTAAATGTTCTTATCTTTCTCTATTTTTAAGAAATTGTGATTAATTTTATGCGAATTTTGAGGGTTTGATTTGTCTTTTTCTCTGGGGGCAGAGTTTTTGAAGGCCAAGTGTTTGATGAATTGCGAAGTGGCGTTGATTCTTGAACGCAAGTATGAGCAGCTTCAGCAGACTTCTGATGATCCCATGAATCAAGTTTCCCAGTGAGTATCTCCCCCTTTAAATAATCTCCCCGTTTTTAGGGCTAAATTGTGAATATTTCCGTATAATTGGTTGGTTGGTTGTTTAATTCATGTAAAGTAAGCTAATTTATGGAGTGAGAGGTAAAAAAAAAAACTCCATGTTTTTTATTGTGATTTGAAGCTTGTTTTGATCTCGGGATATGGAAATTAGTGATTTGTAGTGAAATTTGAATGTGTATCGAAATTGGGTATTGTGACTAAGAGGGGTGAAAGTGTTATTCAATTGAAGAATGCTTCTTCTTATGAGCTATATAATACAAAATTTGATTGATTAAATCACCTGTAAAAATTTTCTGTAAAAGTTTGCATGCCTATGCAGTTTCTTTTTAATTGTGGTAATTTTTTTGCTTATTGTCTCTCTTTATTTTGCAGAGTTTTTGAGAAGTCACTGCAGTATGTAAAGCGCTTTAGTCGCTACAAGAATCCCGATGCTGTTAGACAAGTGCGAGAGTATCCTTCCTGAAGTAATAAGTGTTCCATTTACCATTTTTTGGAAAAAATATGTTCATGCTGACTGCTTGCACGAGAACAAGCCCATGCATGCTCCCCTGTTTTTATCACTTGTTCTGATTGAATTTAAGGATAGTCAAGTATCCATGACAAAGATGCTTGAAATTTTTTTTATTCATCTGGAATAAGCATTGCTCTTTGAGAATCCCTTAGTTACTGATTCTATTCAGAGAGCCTATTATTCTAACTCCAATAAGCTGGTACTTCTTTTTGTTCCTTTCTCCTTTTTTGGAATGCTTATGAGTAAATAGTTATAGACAGTCTAAGCTTGTGTGTGGAAACTAATGGTTTTTGGCTAAATTTTACATATTTGATAGTTTCAAATTTTATGGACTTTGGGATTGCTATGGAAGATATCTACTGAGTGGAATACCAAATCTGTATACTTCTTCAGACCACTCTTATTGTTGGACATTGGAAAGACAGAAGGCTTTTCTTAAAGACATATCTTACCTGATTTTGATCTTCAACATAAGTCATTGGATTTGAATTTTCATTGACATGATTAAGCTATTCTAGAGTCATTTACTGGAATTCTTTTTTTTTTTTTTTTTTTTTTCCAAATTGCTATGATTACGTGTTTATTATTGTGTTTCATCTGGTTTGTGTTAGCTTAGCGTAATTTTAAAATTTCGAAGAGCAGTCCTATTTTATAATTTTAAACTGTCGACTAATATCAGTCTTGGGTAAAGGACATTTTTTCTTTACTTTTGTAGAGCTAACTGAAGTAGCATATATTGTTTTTTAGCTGAAAAGATGTTTTCTGTTGGTTAAGTGATCAATGAAATACCTCGGTTTCTCTTTTTCTTTCCTTGAAATCATGTTGCATCTTGTTGTCAAATGTTGATCTTAACCGGTATTCAGAATCCTTAGTAGATACCAGTTGGCTGAATTCGAGGTAAACTGCCCTTCACTTGCAGAGGAGGATTTCTGATTTTTTTTTAATCACCTAGTCATGGCCACAAGCCGGTTTCGGGCTGGAACCGGGACGGTTCGGTTATACTTTTGTTAATATTAAATTATATTTTTTAATTTAAGTTAATAAAATAAACAAATTATTTCAATAAATAATATTAAAAAATTGGTTCGAACCATCCCGAACCGTCTAAAATCGTTCCGAACCGTGTGAAAAACCAGAACTGGGGTTGGAATCGGAACCGGCGGTTTATTGAACCGTCTCTGAACCATTAAATGACGGAACTGACGGTTCAAGAACCGCTGGTTCCTGAACCATGGCCATGTCACCTTATAACATCAAGCTGAATTGAAGTCGCAATATTTCTTTTTGCAGCTGTGCGTACTTGGAAACCTTTGCCCTGAAACTGTGGAGGAAGCCATTGCTATGGTACCTTCTATAAAGGTATTTTTTCTTTATTCATTCACTGCTCAACTCTTTCCTCATATGAGTTGTTCCATCGTGACAACTCATTCCCTCCGCCTTTCTTTCTCTCTTTCCTCCTCTGCTTGAAATCGATTTAGTTAACAAACTTGATGCTAGTTTTGATGGTGCTAATATGATGAATTTTATTAGGTTTTAGGAGAACTAATTGCGGCTTTTAACCGTATGTTGTTTGAAAAATTTTGTTGATCGAGTATTTCTGTATGCAGACCAGGGGACGGGCTCATGATGATGAGGCAATTGAGAAAATGTTGAATGATTTGTCACTAATCAAGAAATTTGAGTAGTCATGAATGGATGGAGTTACCCATTGAAGTTTCTTAGGAAAAAAAAATGCATATGCTATTGTAATGTACATATGAAGTTCAAATGTGGACCGAGTGTTGTTTGTATCTTTTTTGCTTTATTGATCGGATTTATGAAGAGATCTTGGTGAAATGAGTTTCAATTAAGTTCAATTTTTGTTTTGTAAAACTAATTAAAAATCAGTCTGTAAAAGACATTCATAGTCTTGAGCATTTAAGGTCCATTTGATATAACTTTTCAAATATGTTTTCTTCAAGTAGAATTTTTATCAGTTGAGTTTTTAGAAGTATAGTTTTTGATAAAAATAAAAATAAAAGTTAAGTGTGGTGTTGTGAATGAGAATTTTTATTAAAAATTATAAAAGAATAAGTTTTTTTTTTAAGTTGTGTTATGAAAGAAATGAATTAATGTTGTTAAATTAAATAAAGGTATTATATATAATTTAACTATTTAGAAAAACTTTTGAAGCTCTACTCTCTCATTTTGGGCTTTTGCTATTAGAGGTAAAATGGTTTTTTTAATCATCAAAAATTCTACTTAAAATGTAACCAAATTCTACAAAAAAAAATTTGAAATTTTTTTTGAGATTTAAAAATTATTTTACCTATATTAGAAGTGATATCAAATAGATAGTTACTCTCATTTCTTGTGTTTGCCTCTACAGATCAACATATTGATTGTCCATGAGAAATATTAGTGCACATAATCAGTATTTATGTTTTCATAGACAAATTCATAATTTTTAATGGGTGGGGATGTTTCAATACAAAATTGTAACACAAATTTAGACATCAAAATGAAATTATTAATTTAAATCAATCCAATAAAACGCTGCAGCTGAAAATCAAAATTTGGTTATGATGTTTAATAAAAGAGTAATGATATACACACCAACACTTTTACTCACAAAAATCGAGCTACAGTAATTCACTGTAGCTACAGTGAGGGGTTGAGATTTTTGTGAGTAAAAGTGTTGGTGTGTATATCATTTTTGTTAATAAAATAGAAGCATTATTGACACTATTAACAAAAAAGCTATTTTTCCTTATAGTGTGTTGGCTTTTTTTTTTTTTTTTTGTCCCCAAGAGGTGTGGCTTGGTGGTGTAGGGTTCAGGATCTCACCTTGAGGTTCTGGGTTCGAATCCAGCTGGGGGTGCACTTCTTGTAAGAGCCTGGGACAGTCGGTGGTTTTACCTGCGCCGCGGCCCGTAATGGGTGGTTTGGTGGCGGGGTTTCCAACGTTTCCAAAAAAAAAAAAAAAAAAAGTGTTGGCTTTTGAGGTCTCATGGTTTGGTGGTGCAAGGTTCAGAATCTCACCTTGAAGTCCTGGATTCGAATTCAGAAAATGTGTTTCTTATAAGAGCCTAGGAGAGCCGGATATTTTACCTGCTCTGCTTAAGCTAGGAAGAGGTAACTTGGTGGCGAGGGTTTCAAACAATTTTTTTTAAAAAAAAAAGTGTTCGCCTTTGAGGCATATTAAGTTCTTCATTAGCTCAAATTATAATGATATTTATTTTAGGCTATTCAGATCCTTAAGTAGGTTTAACCTCGGTTTATTTTTAATACTTAAGGGCTTAATATGATTTAATTTAAACTTTAAACTATCTTTACACAATAGCAAGCCAAGATAACTAAAAGAAAATAACCATACATGAATGCATAATACAAAAAGACAATAAAATAAATATGAAAACAAATTTCTAAGTCAACAAAAACTATATTTTGTGCTAATTTTGTTGTGTTGATCACTTAATCGATGGCTATTACACAAGAGAAATAAATAAATAAATCTCAATCATCAGTATAAAGTCAGTTCATCACTGAATCCTAAGATCTTACGGATAGGGGGCTCGTGTAGTTAAGACGAACTTGTTGAGGAAGAAGATTATATTTGATACCAAGATCTTCAAATATTTTCTTGAGCTCTAAGACTAAATCGGATCTCCGTTCAACTTTATCCCCATACTCCTGAAAGTTAATGGTATGAGTAACATAAAGAGCCATTCTCATCTTGTTCACATCTTCAATGTCCTTCACCACCACACTGTGTTCTTCACTCCAATGCTTATTGTTACTCTCCAAATATCTGCCATGAAATAATGTGGCCACAAAAAATTAAGCATCTTGTTATGTTGTAAAATTTGACTTTCAGATAAATGATAATTATGAAAATAAGTAAATAAATGTAAGGATCGTCTTATTCGAAATCTCAATTACGAAATCATTTATCTCCACTTCACAAGTCGTAATGTACAGTGTTATTATAGAGTGAAAGGTGCTTTCACATGTTCTTAACCCGAAATGAAAAGAGTTGAGGAGAGGAAATGTTTTTTTTTGTTTTTTAGGAAACTTCCGAGAACAAATCCAGTGAAAATTCGTCAGGCGGGTTCCGACCATAACAGGCCCACAAGAGAAGAGTCTTTCCCTTTAGGATAGTAAAGTCATGATTAGGAAATTCAAAAATTTAAGTTTTAGCCCAAAAACCCAACAGAAAAATTAGGAAAAGTCATAATATAAAGACTAATTCCATTGAATCCATGCAGTAATATGAAAAGAGGTAACTTACTCTTTTATTCGAGATTTTAGTTTGTCAATGATCTGAGTTGATGTGAAAACATCAATTGCAAACTCCACAGAATCACCCATCTCTTCGGGGCTCCTGTAGAAATTGCTGATGGGTTTGGTAGCTAGAACTGAATTCGGATAATATATTCTCTCTTTGTCATATCTCAAAAAGATTGTTGTCAAAATATTCATCTCATCAACAATCATCTGCAATAAAAAAATGCATGACAAATTACTGAATGAACACTAGTTCTCTATTTTATTTCATAATTACACATTGGTTCCATGTTGTTGTTCAGGGTTGACAGAAAATCATGAATCTTGATCAGGTTTCGAGATCCCCATATCGAACGTTACGGGATTCAGGACTAAAAATCATCAAGAACAAGAATTTTGGATGCGATTAGGGAGGATTTTTCTTTCTTATTCAAAAAATCGGTTAAAATACTAGACATTCATCCCGAATCTCAAGACGGGATAGGAGGAATCCGATTTTCTTTCCTTTTATCGTTCTAACAGTAATAACACGGAATGTAATATTGATCTTCTAGGTTAAAATAATAGAAATTTGATGGATGAATAATAAAAGATCTTTACCTGAACTCCGTCAATAACACATCTATCACCAATATCAAAAGGGTGGGTCACAAATACAAAAATGATGGCTTCAAAACAAGTCTTGGCTGCATTACCAAACATGAATACTACAAGTAGAAGTTGGGTTGTAAAAATGAGCATTATTTTGGAAGTTAAAATCCCCATCACCAGCAACCACACAGTGATCATCACCAGGATCACAAATCCTGACAGAATCCTGTTCAATTCTTCTATTGCAGTTTTCGCATCATTTAATGAACGCTTCAGGTTTTCGCTATCCTGGTAAACTTTTATCTGCAAAGGGAGGAAAATTCATCACAATATCATATATATATATATATAATATATATATATATATAATATATATATATATATATATATACTAGTGTGTGCTCGTTTCTACGGCACGGTGTTATAATTAAAATTTATATAGAGATTAAGATTTTGTTATTTAATTTATTTATAATAAAATGATTTTATTTTTTAATTAAATGATTTGATTCTTTAATTTATTTGGTAGTTTTCATTTTCCATTAATAAATGATTTTATTCTTTAATTTATTTGGTAGTTTTCATTTTCCATTTTTATAGAGATTTTATAATGAAATGACTCTTTATCAGCCGTTAGATTATAATGAAATGATCTGAGCCGTCAATTAAGCCACATAAATATAGTCTTTGAATGTATTATCTCTCTTAATCTTAACCATCTGTTACACTCTCTTTCCTCTCACACCATTGTGCTTTATAATATAGATATATATATATATATATATATATATATATATATATGTGTGTGTGTATGATATAATAATGATATGTATATAACACTCTTATTTTAAGGGAAATTATCTCGTTTCCACCTTAAAGATAGTTAAAATCAAGGGTGGTAATTTGAGTAAGGATTCGTTTATTCGTTCAATTCGATTCGCTTTAAAGCGAATATGAGTTTGAAAAAATGGATTCGTTTAATAAATGGGTCAATTCGATTCGATTCGTTTATTAAACAAATCGAATACGAATTTAAGTTCATTGATTCGTTTATTCGTTTAGAATTCGTTTTATTATTTTTATTTACTAGTTCTTGTTAATTTTCAATTAAGATTCGAGAAATTATAGCTAATTATCATAGAAAAAATAATATTTTCGATATTTGATGAGATATTTTTAGTATATATATTAATTACATATTACATATTTCATATGTATATATTTATGAAGAATTAATGTAAATCAAGTGTGGTAAATTATTTTATTAAATAATAACATTGACTAAACGAATAAACAAATATTCGTATTTGATTCGTTTAATAAACGCTTCAGTTTTTCGCAATCCTGATAAACTTTTATTTGCAAAGGGAGGAAAATTCATCACAATATCAAATATATGTATGTGTGTGTATATATGATATAATAACCATATGTATATAACACTCTTGTTTCACGAGATATTATCTCGTTTCTATCTTTAAGATAATTAAAATCTAAAATTATTATAATATTTTTTACTTTATGTGTATCCATTTCCATTTTTTACGATGGAAAATAAATACTTTTTTGTAAGATTTCAAATGAAAAATAATACACTTTTACAATATCATCAGATATCGATAGAATATTAATAATTTCAAAAATATTATAATCATTTTGGACTTCCATTATCTTACAGGAAATTGATACTTTCCGGGTTAAAGAACGTACCACCCATTTCTTAAAGTCTGACTTGTAGATTTGTCCATTATTTTCTGCTTCCCCAAACAGTTTCATCACTTTTTTCCGAAGCTTATTTTTCTGAAAGGAGTTCAGGAGCTGCTCTTTCTCAATAAATCTAGTCATTATGAACAATATTAAATAAAAACTGTCAGGAATTTAGATCTAATATTAGGCTGACGATTGGATCAACAATTAAATTCAGTTTAGATAAATCATAAAAGTGATCAGCACAAACTCAGCTATAATTCTGAAAAGAAATTTAACTCACTGGCTTTGAGAATCGGCAGCAACATTCTGGATAATCCGATCAGCAAGTAACTCAGCTTCAGATTTTCTTTGAATCTCATTATCTTCCTGCTGCTTATCAAGCTCATTTAACAATGAGAGATTTGAGGCACTGAGGAAACTTATCAAGTCTTTCATGGTCCCAGTAGAAATAATTTTCTCTTTCCTCCAACTTTTACCTTTTTCAGGATCAATCTTCACCTTCATAATCTTGGAAATAAACTTGATGGCATTCCATTTACCCGTTTCCTTTCTTGAAGATGATAAATTCCGAAGAACAAACTGATGAAAGATCGATTCTTGAAGCCGATCAAAAAATCTCTTGGATTGAAAATGAACTGCTATTAACTTGACAGAAAAAGTTTTGACAAACCACAGAGCAACACCAGCTAGAAAAGAAGCAAGAGTCCTTGTAACATGTAAAAATTTTCCACTTTCTTTTGATCTCTTAACCCCATGATCAAACAAAAAGATCCAAACCAAAAGAACCCAAATCAACCAAATGAAAACAATTGCACTTGTCCTCAATCCATAGACAAAATATATAACATTTTGCTTAAGCAAGAAGCTTTTTTCAATCAAGAAAACAAAAATATTGATTAGCCATTGACTAAGCAAACGACCTGAGAGAATCGCCAATGCTAACAGACACCATTTCCATAACTCTACATCCAATATAACGCATTTTTGTAACTTGTTTAAAGTTAAGCTAGAAATTAACAACCCCATTATTGATGCAAATGCACTCAACTCAAGCATAAATAAAATGACCTTCAATTTACCTATTATATCTACTTCTTTGTCCTCGTCCTCGTCCTCGTCCTTGTCTTTTTCTGAAGTTGAAATGGGTGATTTATTGGGTTCGGATCTTGCAGTTGATGATTTTCTCTGGATTAAAGACAGCTTATCTGGAGAATCAGAGCTTGCAAGTGTGGAGCTGGAGCTGGGCTGGACTTTGCTACTGAGTTTCTCAAGCACTGCAATCTGAATTGCTTGGTCATTTGCATTGCCAGCTACTTCCATCTTTAATCCACTATGACGATCAAGAAGAGAGTTGATAAAAAGAGTGAGATGATGATTCTACTCTTGTTTGGTGTAGTAGTATTTGAAAGCCTAAAGTGCTATTTAAATAGCAAAAACAAATCGCTAGTAATGTACGCAGTGTCATCTTTTTTTTTTCCCAAGAGGATGTTTGGTCGTATTCAATATACGAAAATTTTTATTATATAACGGTTGAAATTTATGGGTCTAACTCAACCCAAAAGTCAGCTTGAGAGTTGAGAATTGCCCAATGTTTATATTTTGGGTTTAATTGTTTATCTCAGCCGATGTGGGATATTTTCCTCAACACTCCCCCTCACGTGCAAACCGGTCTTTTGACTGGTTCATGTCACGTGGACAGGTAGTGTAGGCCCACCCGTTCATGAGTGTGGCTCTGATACCATGTTAGATAATGAAAGAAAGTCTTGAATTCACTATATATGAATTTACAATGGTAGAGGCATTTATATAGGCTACATGGAAAACCAAAATAGAAAATTAATCTTAATCCTATAGTAATGAACAATAATAATGAATATAGGAAATTTTCATCTAATAGGAAAATATAATAAAATCATGAATCATAATGGTACTAGGAATTCTATTTTGGATATTGATTCTATATTCCTTAACACTCCTTAACACCCCCCCCCCCCTCAAACTCAAACTGGTAACGAAGGAGTAAGCTTGAGGTTGTATCTTGAAATCGGAGAGCGGGGTTCTAAAACTGAAAATCTTGAAACTTGGAGGCTGCAAAAACAAATCGCTAGTAATGTAAGCAGTATCATCTTTTCTTCTTCTTTTTTTCCTAAGAGGATGTTTGGTTGTATTCAATACACGAAATTTTTTATTATATAACGGTGGTATCAGATTTTTCATGTAACAATTCAATAATACATTAACATGCGTGTTAAATAATAAAAAACGGTAATTTTGTTTAACAAAAATCTTATATGTAATATAATTATTGGTTGCAGATACCACATCACACAATAAGGATAATACTAAAGAATTATTCCCAATATATAAGACTCTCGTTATAAATAAGATTTGGAAAAAAAAAAAATATTGATGTAAACAGTTTTGACAAAAATTAATTTGAATTTTACTCACCTCATAATTTTTTTTCACTGATTAAGCAGTTTCTTAATTTGCTAGTTGCTACCATACTTATTAGGAAACTTCGATAACCATTAAAAATAAGAGATTCAAATATTTCAAATAATATGTAACAAACATATAATAAATAATAACTACTTGACATGGCAACTTGTAATGTGAATGTAGCTATATATTTTTTAAGATTAATTATTTTTATTACAAATTGTTGGTACTCCTAGGCAATGGATGAATGGGTAGGCAAGATGATTGGATGTTGTAAGTTAATTTGCATTAATTTTCCCATAATCTTTAAATTGTTTTATATATAATATAGTAAAGCCACTTACACCTTGAAAGTTGACACAAAATGTACATCCAAGTAGGATGGAGTCATATAAAGGTGAGTAGATCAATCCTCATATTCAATCCAAAAAATTTAATAAATGCATCCTATAAATTAATGTAAAGTAAGATTTATTAATGAGATAATTTTGATTTATCTACACTAATTAAAAAGAATATTATCTAATATATTTTGTGAAAATCAAATTTTACCTTTAATGAATCAATATTTTGACTATGCCACTGCGTCTAAGCCTCCTTAATTTAAAAATGGAAAATTATCATATTTTCATCTTAAATATAATGAAAGTATGAAAATATTACATCACATTTTAAATTATCATTTATCAACCCGATATCGTAAAAGTGGATATTATTCCATCCTTGTAAAAGTGCATCATTTTCCCTCGAAACATAATAAATTATCCATTCTGAAAAGTGAAAATTGAAATACTTTTGAAATTTCGAGTGAAAAATATAAAAAATAAAAAGTGTCGTAATAATTTCGGACTTTTGTTATTTTTAAAATAAAAACCAGATAATTTCCCTTTAAAAAATGATCACACATACTTCTTTTTTATAACTACTAGCTTTGATTAACTAGTTTCAATATAGCTTCTATTATTAAACCTAAATGATCAATCAAACGATAATGGTTACTGAAATTCGACTGGCTCCTTTGAAATTATTTTTCTAGACACACAAATCCAAATGGATATTGATCTCAATTTTATAAATCTATCACACAAGCGCACGTATCACTCAAGTAATATAGTGATTAATAGTCAGATATTGTACCCACAAATACTTATTATTTCTCTTATTAATATTAAGACTAACATATTTAACTTAAACTAAACTTTTGTTTAGAGAATATAGATTTAATAAAACTGCATGAGTGAGAAGTAAGTAAATAAAGCAAAACAATAATTTGGAGATAAATTTTATGCGCGAGAAGAACGTATGGTCGTAACTTCACCTAAGCATGCACACGATGAGTTCAGACATTTTTCATTCAATTGTATTGTTACGAATTATTAACTTAGAATACTTAACTATTTATAAGTCTCTTTCGATGGTCATGTAGATATATTCGGATTTAAATTAATTTACTATATGTCTATATTAATTAATTTAAATCAAATTCATTAAGGTTGGGTTCTAATATTGGTTATGCATGCCCTACAGGTATATGGCTATCTTACAAAAAAATCTATTTAAAAGAATGAGATCACGTACTATTATTCCCACGGCTAACTCAAATTCTCTCCGTCGAGTTCCTAAGAATTTACCAAGTCTATTTTATTGTTGGTCAAATAAATAAAATATGCATTTAAGCCAATAGAATAATAAATAATCAGTAACAATCCCAAAAGAATAAAAATATGTAAATTATTAAATAAGCATGCTTCTGATCCGTTATAATAATAGATTTAATAAATTAGCTACTCATAATATTCAATAAAATAGGCTAATCATTATTTCAAAGCAATAACACATAAAAGATAAACTAGAGAGTAGAAGAAAGAACTCTCGTTTGCAGTTTTCGTCTTCGAACTCCAACATCGGTTAACGCACTCGTCATTGCCTTGCTCTAAGCATTCTTCTATTTTCTGGGATTCCAAAATTGTGTCATGAAATTTCTTTTTAGGTTTTACGACGAGCTTGTGCTTATATAGGAGGCCATGTGGGTCTTTTCTAATCAAAAATTGAGTTTCGGATGAATCTGTGAACTACTTCTCTGTTTCGCGACGCGCCCACTTCACGGATCTCTCTGCCTGACTTTACTTCTTGCGCCCATCTCGATACGCGTTTAGCATCGGGACACGCATTTTGACTCTAAAAATTGGCCCGATTTGCTCCGTATTTTACCATTTTCATCCCTCATTAGATCCGTTGAGTGTTGATATGAATCTAACCTACAAAACACATCAAAACACTTACAAAACTCGAAATACACATAAAACATTAGTATGAACTTGAAAAGGAGAGAGAAAATTTAACCAATTAACAAGTAATATTTTATAATAATACAATTAAATTATATTTTATTTCATCATATAGAGGGCAGCTTCCCATAAACATAAGACTGCAGCAGCTTCAAAAGAAGAATAAAGAGAATAATTAATAAATTGATCATAAGAATTCGCACTTAATCTTATTATCAAGAACCCAAATTATAGAACAATCTCACTTACAATATATAATTTTATATAATTATATCATCCTCTATCATGTTATTGATGTCATGAGTGTGTGAACACAGTTTGTACAAAATAAAATATATATAACTTATAAGACTTTAAAAAAACACATGGTCTCTTTAAAAAAATAAATAAATTAGAAACTCTATTTTTTTCTTAATCCAATATTAATATGTTGTGTTCAATGCCCCTAAAGTCAAATGATATTGTTTAATATATTATAATGCAACTATATGAACTTCAACTTGAAGAGATAGTTTTTTTTTTTTTTTTTAAAAAAAACACTTGACATTATCATTTGGGATTACATTTCAGAGCTTCAAAAGTAATTTTGAGAAGTTAAAACTTAATTTTAGGATTTATTACTTTTAAAAAAAAAAATTCACTTTGACAAAATCACCACATTTTAATAGTGGATTTTTGTCAATAAAAAATTATTTAATTAAGCTACCGAAAACAATAATTAAAATAAAGGAGACATAAGATTTTTACACGTTTGATATCTCTTCCTATATTTGATGGCCGTCTAGATATTAATCAATACATTAAGTAATGACCTTGTTTATTAAAATTGGTACACGGTAGCCGCCGCTTATTAAGGAGATAATCTCATAATTATGAACTATATATAAAAGTTTGAGGTAAATTTCAACTCTTGAACTATCATTAATTCGAGTATGAGTTAGTCATATGAATATATAGTTATTTCTATTATTATTATTATTATTCATCTTCTTTCTGGAATAATTAAATAATAATAACAATGGATTATTAAACCGAATCCAAGAAATTGTCTACACAATGTGAGAACTCACTTGTGTAAAATTAAGAAAGTATGAATGATTAGAAACTTGAAGCAAGTCAAAACTAAGGAACACGGCATTTCATTCTAAATCTTGATAATTTAGTTATTAGTAAATTTGTTAGTTGCAATATTATTTTTATGAATGGGGGAGTGAAGAATAAACAATTCTTTTAAAAGGAGACGAGAATTAGGTTAAGCACAAAAGATATTGCCAAATTCATTTGAATACTACTAGTTAGTGGGAAATTTTCTTCCTATTTTAAAATTAAGCGAAATTTTCTTAATTAGACGAGAATTTAACGAACTTTTTATTAGGGATGGTGATGGGGATGGGAAATGATTGATATTTTGGGCAATCTTTAGATGTCCTCGTTCTCTCATAATTGTTTTAGGGGAGGGGATGGGGTTCCCCGAGAGCCCCTGGACCCCGAATAAAAGATATTTTTTCTTAAATTAAATTTAAGTCATGCAAAAACATATTGATAGAACTATTACATTATCTAAAAATAAAACATACATATTCAAAAAAAATTGATAATATCTATTTTATAAATTTATTATATAAATCACAATATATACTAGAGATTGAAATTCATATTTTCTATCTTTTTATTTGGTCCATGACTTACTGAAATGATAAATCACTCATTATAATTATTTTGTTCTTGTACTATCTGTAATTTATATATTTCTATAAATATTAAGATATTTTCTATTTAAATTTATATAAAATTATAAATAGTAATTTGAATATAATTATTGAAAATTTTAAAAATAATTTTTTTTAAAAAAAAAAAAAACTTAAATGGGTAATGGGGAGGGGGTGAGAATTTTACATGATCTTCATCTATTCCCCAAATAAGAAATAAGTATTACATTTTCCCTGTCCTCATCCCCAATATTATTTTTTTCTATTTTTCATCATTGATCCCCTCTTTAATTGGGGATGGCCCCGCCTCATTGGGAATTTCCGTCATCCCTACTTTTCATGATGTTTTAAAACTAAACGAAACCTCTATAGAGAATTAAATGAAATTTCCATGATGTTTTAAACTAAACAAAACCCCCTTAAATAGGATTTTGCTATAAATATTTTGGTTTTTAATGTATAATATAAGGTGGGGATGACAATCTGGATATCATGTCCCAAACTAATCTCGTCCAGTTCCATTTGATTATTGTCTAGAATTCTGAACTGAATGGTTAGAAATCTCAAATCCCTATTAAAAATATAGATTTTTTATGCTAAAATTCGAGATTTTTAAATATAAGGAGAGTTTTGTTTAATTTTAAAACATGCGAAAAATTTCGCTTAGTTCATGAAATATAAGAAGCGTTCGCTTATTTTTCCCTAGTTAGAGTTTTATAAAAACTTCGTTAATCTTTTTCTGAAAATAATTCATGCTTGTCCAAAACTTTATATAACAATTGGGGACCATTTATCACTTGTATTATATAATTATATTATTTTTTTGCAAGGATTATAATATTATATCACTCTTATGATATTAAAGATCAATAAGTTTGCACAAAGAATAAATTTACAGTTGAGCCGAAGGACTCATACCTTAATATAAAAAAAATTGCATAATTTTTTTCCTTATTATTCACATTTTGAAACAATGAATATGAATAAACTTTAAAAGGTGAAATCAAAACAACCGCAAATCACATTTTGAAACAATTAATGTAAATTAATTATAAAGGCAAAATCTCTCAACTTAAAAAAATTCTAAATCTAGCAGCCTCTTCCTCTGGCCGTCGGCCACACTATGAATTAGACCCGGCCGGCGGTTCGGTTCCGGTTCGGAACCGAATCGAACCGGCCGGTTTCCGTTCCACAAGTGTGGAACCGGAACCGAACCGGTTAAATCCGGTTCGGTTCCGGTTCCACACTTAAGTGGAACCGGAAAGTCGAACCGAACCGGAACCGAACGGTTCGGTTCCGGTTCGGTTCGGTTTATTTTTTTTTTTAATTAATTAAAATAAAAAAAAGAGGAGTCAAATCATTAAATAAAAAAAAATTTATTAATTAAAAAAATGAGATTAAATTTATAAATAAAAAAAAATTTATTACATTGAAGAGCTTGAGCTTAAATTTTTTAAAATTTAAGTTGCCTACGTATCCTCCAAAGGTGAGAGGAATCAAAGCTCACGTAGTTCCATTACAAGTTTAAGACATATCTCCTTTGTAAATTATAATTTTACATTTATCAATCATCATTATCAGTTGATCCTTCGGCTCCGGGTCCGCAGCTTCCGCTTGCACTTGTTGCAGAAGCATTATCGAACAAATCTTCAAAATCATCGGGGGCATCTTCTTGTTGTCTCAGATCAGCTCGAGTTCAATCATCCACACAAGCTGTTGCTTCTAGAGTGCTTGGATGTAATGAAGATCGCCTAGCTTCCAATATATTACCTCCCAAGCTGAAGGCTTGCTCAACCGCAACGGTGGAAATAGGTGCTGCCAATATCTCTTTAGCAATAATAGATAAAACATGATATATATTTTGATGCCGGTTCCACCATTCAAGGATTTTAAAATTTTTACTGCATAAACTTTCATTAGAAAACTCAAATTTTTATTTTATATAATAAATTTTTTTTTATAATTTTTTTTTTATTTTTTTTTTGGCAGGGAGCCAAACGGCTCCCTGCTGCATCCCCCAACGGCTACTGCCGTTGGGGGAATAAGGCCCCCAACGGCTACTAGCCGTTGGGGCCTTAGGGTTCCTGTTGGAACCCTACGGTTCCAACAGGAACCCGACGGTTCCAACCGGAACCGTCCGAACCGGTGGAACCGTACGGTTCCACCGGTTCGGACCGGTTCGAGTTGGGGTGGAACCCCACCGAACCGGTCCCATTCCGGTTCGGTTCCGGAACCGGAACCGGAACCGGTTGGAACTGGAACCTTCCGGTTCCAACCGGTTCGGTTCCGGTTCCGGTTCCGAACCGGAACCGTGGCCGGGTCTACTATGAATTGTGATCGGCGGCTAGCCCTTCTCAACTCTCCCCATTTCTTCTAACCCCCCACCCCTCTTTAGCCCCTCGCCCGTCTGCCTCATCCGCCGTCTCTTGTCTTTTTGTTTCCAGTATTTCAGGCTTGTTTATTTTTGTATTATGTTTGACTCATTTTATTACCATTTCTTTTGATATGGTTTCCACCCGGATGTGGTAGTTGTCAAATCCAATTTGATTTTTATCTATATTGATTTTTATTTTTATTTTTGTATCGGCTTCCTGCCTTTGTGCAGGTTCTTGGGGCTTTACAGTAATAGAATAGAGGATTTGTACGACTTTGACTGATAGATCGGATGGTGAAAGAGACTTTTTTTTTTTTTATAGAGTTATTGGTGTTTGTTGTGTATTGACTATATTCAGTTGTTGTATTGATCTTATGTTTACTCTATATATTGTGTTTTCCTCTTCTAATTGTAAAATTTGTATTCACCAACTCATGTCGAGAGGTTGAAAATCAAACTGAATCCGTAATTCCCTCAAAATCTTATTAGAATTAACTGTGAATCCAAGTTTTGATTAGTTATGGGGATTACATAATGTATAGAGTTTTATGTTGTCAGGCGTTATCCTGATTAGACTTGAGTCTTATGTTTTTCCTAAATATTATATTCGAGTTAATATGACCGTGTATTTACCTCATTTGTGGTGTTTATTATGAATGAATTTCCTATTTCAAAAAAAAAAAAAAAAAAAAAATTAATTGTGAAGGCAAAAGTATCACTTAAATTTTACCCATCCCGCAGTTTTGACTGCAAAATCAATAAGAAATGGGAGCCCTGAAATTAAATTAGAAAATTTAAAATAAATTAAATAAATAAATTGGAGGCCTTGAAACTTTACGAAGAAATGAGAACTATTGATGGTGATTTTTGCAACTAAGGTAATTAAACAGTTCGACAATGGCAAAAAAGGAATTCCCTCTCTTTTTGGAAGATCAGATGTTCAGAGGGTTTGGTTTGTTCCTCATCAGGGAATAGAGTCCGGACACGGTTTCCCAGATTTGGCCGACCAGGGGACACAACGCGGTGTAGGTTTCAAAGACCGACAACCTCAGAGCCGAGGCCGACCACAGTAGACCGGCGGCTCGGTTTGGTTTTATCTTACCTTCTGGAACAAGTTGATAAGTTTGGATATTTTGGGTCAGGACGGGAATAGTTTGGGTAGTTCGGTAGATCATCTTTCCGACCTCTGTAAGACCGAAGCATGATCGGGGTAGTTTGGACTTTTCCCTCTGGTATGCACCATTATTTGAGGGCACAAACATTATAGGGAATGAGAGGACTTTTCACCGAAAAATTTATGTCATATTTTCAATGTAGGGAATGAGAGGTTTTTTCTCTCCAACATTATATCATATTTTTATCATATATTAACTTTTGTTGACAATACTCCCTATGATTAGAATGATGAAAAGATATCATATTCGCAAATCAAGACGGTCAACTAATTAATTAAATATTATTTATAATCATAAATATATTAATATTTTATATTAGATATGAGGTATGTAGGAGGATTGTTGGAACAAATCCTCTTACAAAACTCCTTAAATTAAAATGATGTCATTTTATGAAGATGCTCTTAATGGTTAAAATTCATCTCCAAGTGAACCTCTAAGAGCATAAAATTCGAAAAATTTCGTATAATTTTTTTAATAGACATTCTTCAAGTGAACCTCTATTAATAGAGATTTTGATAATAATAATAAAAAAAAAAAAAAAAAAACTACAAGTATTATGAAATAAAATATAAATATTTTATATTAATTCCGTTTTTTAAAATAATTTTCCAAAAATGCAAATTTTACGATTTCACTAATATAGAAAAAATAACTTTTTTAATCCAAAAACTCTACTATAAATACAATCAAACAATATCAAAAAATTTGAAAAAACTCTTTTGCCTAAAATCCAAACCAAATAGACACATAGTAACTTTAAAGTAAAAATTAGAAGCTGTCATGTTAATTGTTAAATTTGTATTCAGTATCGTTCCTATAATTTACAGTCCGAGCCAGAGAGGAAATGAAAAGATATATTCCTTCGCCATTTACATTTTCATATTTACATAATAATGCCCTCAACTTCCCCCTACAAAATTTCTTAATCATCAACTTTCCCACCCGTAATCATCAATTTTAATAGCAGAATTTCAACTAAATTATATCACTATCAATTTTCCTTGAACTTTTACCTTTTCATCTTACTTTGAGGATGAATCTCGAGTTCAAGATTAACCTGCAACAATTCATCAAGCGGTTTTCTCGCCAACCTTGACATACTCGAGGACTGTGGCGTTGCAAAAGAAGCATCTCACGGAATTTAGAAGATGGCGACTAATGCAGCCATGGCAGGACCGGTGGGAACACGGAACAAACTGTGCATCTGCTTCACTTGCGTAACAGATGCAGCACATGCCATCATCGGCATCTGCTTCTCTCCGACATCTTGTTCTCTCGATTTCTTGTGTCTCGACGTGGCAAAGAATGAGGCTCAAGAAGCACTCCAGCTGTCCTAGTTTAGAAAGATAAGCATCTCCTGTGAACGTTCCAGCCTGGTAAAAGGGACGGTAAAAGATATTGAAATTTAGTGTGAAGTTTGGAAGTAAACAAAAAGTAGTCTATGGCAGTTCAAGCATTAGAAAGTCAGGGACGATAAAAAAAGGAACACGAAATAGTATCCACAAGCAAGCACATAATTAATGTATGAAACAGATTACTTATCAGCAGGAGACTTGGCAATTTAGAATTCGGGATTCTCAAAGAACAAGTCAGCATGCAAAACGTAATCAAAGAATAAGGGATATCAATGCACACATTCTCCGAAAGAGATACAGATTAGAGATAAGTAATAACCCAGTTATAATCCAGCAAGTAATGGAATCCACAGTGGATGGTATCCGGGCAGTCCATGCTTGAAAAGACGCCCACAACATCATTCTGCACTCTGCATTCTGAATCTGCACTAGCATCCAACAAATTCAAGATGATCCCTACAAGAGGGGCTAATATCATGCCTCGATTTACTCTCTCTAAAGATTGACCATGTCGTCTTGATGACCTACAAAACAACATACCATTAAGGCATTTATGAATCCAATAACTTGGGGAAAAAAACGATTGTGTAGTTTAGGCACAGAAAGCAGAAGACCAAAATTTAATGAAAATCAACATATCGACAGTAAAGTTGTCAGGAACATTATATGTGAGAGAAAAAAATTAATAAATACATAGGAAAGGCAAGCAACCACGCAAGAGTTTCAATTCACTGGCACAGAAACTTACAAGTCAAAAAACTCGGCATCAGCTGCTGAAGTCACGTGGTTTAGAATAAAGACTAGCAATTCTGTTAGCCTTCGGAGGTTTGTATCGGTTCCTGACAGAAATGCTCGAGGGATCTCACGTGTACAGAACTCCAAAACCCTAGCAAGATTGCATGAGAGATCAAAAATGACGCAGCATTTCTTTTGCTGAAATTCAGAAACCTGCAAAAGAACATGCAATAACAATTACAACGATCAACATGAAGAAAAGGGGAGGAGTGGGTGGTTTCAAGAAAAGGCCAAAATAGTGCTTTTCACTTTTCAAGATTCTGTAACATCATTTTTTGCACAGATTTTCAGTAAGATATTATGTAAGTAAATTATGTACAGAAAAGAGATGAAAATATCAGTGAAGCCATACCAATATTGATAAACAATATTGTGAGCAAAGACTAGTTGAAATACCAAAACAACTTGATAACAGACAACCCAACACCGAATCATCAAACTCAACATTTTCAAATAATAACCAATTCATCATCCATCAATAATTGCTGAATATTCTCTTCCAACATATTCCTGTAATTCCTTATTTTTTGATCTCACACTGTCGTCATTGGTCCTCTACCCACTCTATGTCATAAGTATGGCAGAAACTGAAGGAAGTTGTTTCTCTTACTTAGGTTTCCATGTAACTAAAAACAAAAAGTTGAGTGAATGTGACATGAAGTTAGTAATTTAATGCTCTATGATTTAATGTGTCTGAGGATAGCAACTATTTACCTGGTATTTTTCTTGCATTTCTCGAATGGAAATTGAGAATTCAGTCATTGTCCAGCTAAGAGTGTTAAATAAACGATTGAGAAAAGTTGAGAATAGCCCCTCGTCATTGATACAAGCTTCACGAAGTAGTCTCTATAGGCAACAAAGGAAAGAATCAACGGTCAGAAGCTAAAATCCACAAAAGATATGAAAAAAAAAATGGTCCATTCTTCACCTGGAATATAACTGATGATGATGATGATTCTCCAAGCTTTGAGGAACCAAAGCCATGACCCTTGCACAGCCGCAGAAGAATACTAGTTACTGGAATCCAGGATCGGTTATCAAATGCTGAAAGTAATGCCTTTGGCAGCCTCAGAGTCGCTGCCTCATTGCTCTCGAAAACAGCCATATAGTCTTTATATTGAACCAGGACCGACATAGATTGCAGAAGAAGATCCCTCAGATCTGCACTTGATATCCTTGGATCATTGAAGTGGGTAACCACAAAGGTGACCTAATCAACAAAAAGTCCAAACTCAGACCCCAGTGCATAGAATCTGAGCTAAGCTATCACTTAAGCATATATTAGATTTGGAGGAAACCACAGATTGCATGCGTATCTTAAACACCAAAAAACTGTAAAATGCAGCAGTTGAATCTCTGACAACCAAAAATGGAAGAGATTATAACCCTTTACAATGAATTAATGAAGCATTTTGCAACTTTTTTTTTTTTTGAAGATAGGCATTTTGCAACTTGGTTGCCTTACTATTAAATATAGATAATTTAAACAGCGAGCGGATAAATTATGTGAGGCAGCCACATTCTTTCAATTCCAAGAGGCATAAGATAAATGTTGGCTGTCAACACTTGTGAGTTCCACTTTTAAACATATCTGATCCCTAACTTTTAACTTGTTAACTGCAAAGGCAAACAATCGTTTCAAAAAGGACACCCAATTCACTATCCCTTCAGTCACTCAAGGACCAAACCGTGATATATATATCTCAAGAAATCTACAAGGAACAGTACATTCAATGATTCAAACCTGTTAAGGTAGGAAAAGGGTGTAAAATGTAAGTTGATAAAATAGGTAAGGTGTTCAAGACAAGGCCAGAGGAGGGTGAATTGGCATGAAATGAATGATGTAGGGTTTATCAACTTATATAATCAAATTGTTGTTGAAAGACATACAATTACTATTCTTTCCTCTATTCAGGATCTTTTGCGCTAATTATAGAAAAGCTGCTAGTCAGAAAATATGTGAGCTAACAGTTTTTGGAGAATGGTAAGAAAATCCATAGTACTTAGTGAAGAAACCTTGAGAACAGTTGGCAATTTGAAGTAATAAATTTATAATCGAACAACCTACATTATGGACTTCTCTACCATCGACTTCCCATTACCCAAATATCCAGCAATGTATTGTGGAAAACACTTACAAACCCACATGTTCACAATTTTCATAATGTTTGTGACGTCGTCTTTGTAAATACATTCTAAAGCAAGCAAACAGCATATAAGAGATCAAGAGATGAGACTTACAAACGAAGCAAGTCCCTGCTTGATAAATATTGTAGAAGGAACAAATGGTGGATCGCTTTTACGCAAGACGTGAAAGCAGTCAACCTGAAAATGTCATCAAGTTATTAGTTAATAACGACTCAGCAAACATGTAATAGAAGTGGACAGCCCAAAAACCAAAAACATTGCAGACATGATACAGCATTGCATTCAAGCCAAAAATGTACAATGCTTCAGTGAACTTGACTCAATAAAATTTCATTCTTCACAATCATATGACGAACATCCAGAAACTCTACTCTGAAACCCTCAGCCCTTTTTTATTTTCAGCACATACATGTTTCCAAAGAATGTAATTAATATACAGAAAAGCATTGGCTAACAAAAAAGATGGATACATGGTTAACATAAAAGGAAATCAGAACTGCCAGCTGAGCTTTGTATTCACACATTGCCACAAATCACAAGTATAAATTCCATCTTGCAGAAAATAGACAAGTAAAATATATAGCCAGAATCATAATGGCAGCCTATACTAGGGTCGAATGCTATTACACGAAAAACAGGGACAGAGAATCAGAGATTTATTCATAACTTAAAATCTCACTCTGCAGTTGCATCAACTAATTCCATAATCATAACTTAAAATAATCTCTCTCTGCAGTTGCATCAACTAATTCCATAATGTCCTGTAGAAATTGCAAACATCTGTCAAAATGCACTATAGACGGCATCAGTTTGATCTAATTCCAGCACTCATAGCGTGAGCCCAGGAAGAGATATAAATAAATTTCTAATGATAAGCAGAAATTACCATATAATTGCTACATCACCATAAACAAGTCTAAAATGCAAGTGTACCTACTATAGACTCTGAGTGGAGATGGTTTTCATATAGTTTCTTGTTATTTAGTAGACCATATACAAGAACAAAAGCTTACCAGCGCTTCAAGGTAAAATTCAGGGATATAAATGAAAACTGAATCCACTTTACTAAGAACCAGAAGTAGTTGCACAACCCACATGCACGTTGCATACATTCCTCTTTGCTTCCACCGAGAAAATAGAGAAATGCGATACCTGTGAAAGTATAACAAAGGGACAAATTGATATTGAGAATGTATACAAGCAATGAACTAAACACAATAAAACAATTTACATAATCACAAAGGAAATTGCGAAATTGCGATTTTCAACCAAGCTTTTTCCCAATGACCTTAAATATCTAAAGGGCAAAAAATGCTGCTAATGATGATGATAACAGTAGAAATACTCAAATGGTCTACAGACCTCAGCAAGCAGCTGCTACATTTTTTAAAAGTGCATAAAACTAGGCAATCAGATGATACTTGGCCATGGTACAACTCAAAAGGAAAAGAAGAAAGCAGTTTTTCAACATAATTGAAGAAATTGAGGAAACCCTCTTTTTATTTTCTTGTTTTAAACTATACAATAATTGGCCATATATAGTCTTCAGTCTTCTCTATAAAAGGAAGATAAATCTACCCATAATTACATACAATCAATTACCATATCTCTAGCAATCTTAAAGATATTTTCCTATTTTTAACACTCCCCCTCAAGCTGGAGCATATAGATCATATGCACCAAGCTTGTTACAAATAAAATCAATACGAGGACCACGAAGAGACTTAGTAAGGATGTCCGCTAATTGTCCTTCAGAGTTGACGAAGCTAGTGACCATGCATCCAGATAAAATTTTCTCCCTGATAAAGTGACAATCGACTTCTATGTGTTTGGTCCTTTCATGAAATACAGGGTTAGATGCTATATGTAGTGCTGCCTGGTTGTCACAAATTAGCTTCATTTGTGTCCCACCTCCAAACTTTAATTCCTGTAACAACTGTTTTAACCATACTAACTCACATGTTGCCAAGGCCATAGCTCGATATTCTGCTTCTGCACTAGACCTGGCAACAACTGTTTGTTTCTTACTTTTCCAGGATACTAGGTTGCCTCCAATTAAAACACAATATCCTGTAGTAGAACGCCTGTCGGACGGAGAGCCTGCATAATCTGCATCAGAATATCCAACTATCTCAGTATTGCCTTTATCTTCATACAATAATCCTTGTCCTGGCGCTTTCTTGATATACTTAAGAATACGTATGACAGCATCCCAATGACTTTCACATGGAGTTTGCAGGAATTGGCTAAGCACACTGACTGCGAATGAGATATCTGGGCGAGTAATTGTAAGATAGTTCAACTTTCCAACTAACCGCCTATATCGTCCAGGATCTTTTAGCGGCTCTCCAACTAGTTTCATGTACTCCTCAGGGTTTTCCAATGGCTCCCCCTCTTTTGGCAGAAGTTTAACATTTGGATCCATGGGCGTGTCAACAGGTTTACAATCTAACATGCCTGTTTCTTGAAGAATGTCTATAGCATATTTTCTCTGAGAGATGACTATACCAGTATGAGATTGAGCTACTTCTATGCCAAGGAAGTACTTTAGTAGTCCCAAATCTTTAGTCTGAAAATGATTAAATAAATGTGTTTTCAGCTGTCGAATTCCCTCTTGGTCACTTCCAGTAATGACTATATCATCCACATATACAACCAAGTAAATGCATTGGCCATTGGAATGGCGATAGAAAACCGAGTGGTCTGCCTCGCTACGAGTCATACCAAATTTCTGAATGACAGTACTGAATCTCCCAAACCAAGCACGAGGAGACTGTTTGAGACCATACAGAGAGCGACGAAGCCGACAAACCAGACCATACTCCCCCTGAGCAACAAAACCAGGTGGTTGCTCCATATAGACTTCCTCTTGGAGGTCTCCATGAAGGAATGCATTCTTGATGTCCAACTGATAGAGTGGCCAGTGACGCATAGCAGCCATGGAGAGAAACAAGCGGACGGAAGCAATTTTGGCTACAGGAGAAAAAGTGTCACCATAGTCCAAACCAAATATCTGGGTATAACCTTTAGCAACAAGGCGAGCCTTGAGTCGATCAATCTGCCCATCAGGACCAACTTTCACCGCATAAACCCATCGACAACCAACTGTAGATTTCCCAGGGGGTAACGGAACCAAATCCCAAGTGCCACTTGAGTGTAAAGCAGCCATTTCATCTATCATTGCTTGTTTCCATCCTGGATCAGACAAAGCCTCATGGACATTTCTAGGAAGAGGAACAGAAGACAAGGTGGAGACAAAAGCAAAATATGGAGCAGATAAACGATGATAACTGAGAAATGTATAAATAGGATGTGGATTACGAGTGGAACGAATACCTTTACTGGTGGCAATTGGGCCAGGAAGGTCCAATGTACGGGCAGGAGCTGGAGCAGGTTGTGAGTCAGTGGCTGCAGTGTCAATGCCAGCGGAAGATAGAGATCGAGGACGACGGTGATATACCTGAAGAGGACGTGATGGTGACATAGTCTCAAGTGTAGGATGAAAGAATGGAACAGGTAGTACCGGAGAAGGGGCGGGAAGAGTCGGGGTATGAGGAGAGAAGTAAGGTGATGACTCGAAGAATGTGACGTCGGCAGAGATAAAGTAGCGGTTATTAGCTGGAGAATAACATCGGTACCCTTTTTGAAGTCGGGAATATCCTAAGAAGATGCATTTAGTAGATTTAGCAGAAAGTTTATCCTGTCCCGGGGTTAGATTATGGACAAAACACACACAACCAAATATGCGAAGAGGGACCGAATAGAGAGGTTGGTTGGGAAATAAGATAGAGTGGGGAATTTGGTCTTGTAAAACAGAAGAAGGCATACGATTAATGAGATAGCAAGCAGTAAGAACTGCATCCCCCCAGAAACGAAATGGTATATGGTTATGGATTAATAAGGTACGAGCCGTCTCAATGAGATGTCGGTTTTTACGTTCAGCTAGACCATTTTGTTGGGGTGTATAGACACAAGATGACTCATGTAGAATACCTTGAGATGAGATAAAGGTGGTAAAAGGAGCAGAAAAATACTCCCGAGCATTATCACTACGAAATACACGAATGGGAACATCAAATTGAGTTTTGATTTCAGCACAAAATTTTCGAAAAATAGGAAATAACTCAGAGCGATCTTTCATTAAAAATAGCCAAGTATTTCGAGAGTAATCATCAATAAATGTCACAAAATACCGAAATCCCATAACAGAATTGACACGACACGGACCCCAAACATCGGAATGAACTAACTCAAAAGGGGACGCAGCCCGATTATTGACTCGATTGGGAAATCGTACACGAGTATGTTTCCCAAGTTGACACGACTCACATGGAAGTGAAGATAATGAAGAAAGTTGCGGAACTAGCTTCTGAAGCTTAGAGAGACTGGGGTGACCCAAACGGTTGTGGAGAACATCAGCAGAATCAGTGGAGGTGCAAGCGACCGCAGGCAATGACTGCGTGAGATGATAAAGGCCTTGTGACTCACGTCCTGTACCAATCGTCCGTCCCGTACCCTGGTCCTGTACAATAACAGAATGATTAAGAAAGGTGACAGAACAATTCAGATCATGAGTGAGTTTACTAACAGAAATAAGATTGAAAGGACAACCCGGTACATAAAGCACAGATTTCAGAGGTAAGGAAGGAACAGGAGAGGCTTGTCCAATTCCTTTAGCGATAGTTTTAGAACCATTAGCAAGAGTAACCATAGGAAGAGAATGAGAACTAGTTAAAGAATACAAAAGTTTTGGATTACCAGAAATATGATCAGAGGCGCCAGAGTCCAAGACCCATGGGCCCAATGGGGAGGACTGAGTGATGCAGGCAACAGAATTACCAGTATGAGCAACGGAAGCAGATGACGAGGACTGAGAGGCCTGATACTGGAGGAAAGCTGCATATTCGGCTTCAGACAGAGTAACATTTTGAGAGGGCTGGTCGAAGTAGTCCGAGGACGGGGAAAGATCAACTTGAGCAACCTTAGCCTTAGGAGGATGTGGTGGTTTTCCAATGGATGGGCGGGGAGGATGATTACTGCTCGGGTCGGCCATGGCAGGGAACAGTGGCGCCGGAGAGTGAACAGTGACGATGAACAATGCGCGTGAACAGTACCCGTGAACAGTGACAATGAACAGTGCGCGTGAACAGTGCGCGTGAACAGTACCGTGAAAAGTGATGCCGGAATAGTGTCGCCGGAAAAAGTAAAAAAGAAACCCTAGGATCAACCTACTGATACCATGAAGAAATTGAGGAAACCCTCTTTTTATTTTCTTGTTTTAAACTATACAATAATTGGCCATATATAGTCTTCAGTCTTCTCTATAAAAGGAAGATAAATCTACCCATAATTACATACAATCAATTACCATATCTCTAGCAATCTTAAAGATATTTTCCTATTTTTAACAATAATGAAGTGGTGTGACCTCCAATTACCTATACATAACAAGCAATTACGGGCAGAGATGGGGTTTTAACACTAACTGAAGAAAGCATAAGCTTAGCTGCTTATAATTGCAATCAACCCAGCCAATTCCACTCCACAGACATCAATTTGACACCATAATACAACATTGAATGCAAAATGCATTAAAGAATCACACTTATTAATTGATTCCAAGTTGAAGAAAGAATCAACACACAACAAAGCTTTACCAAGAACAATAATAGGTCCACTAGATGTCACATGGAGACTGAGACTGTACTTCGTAGAACTTCTTCAACCACCACAACTTTAGTAGATCTAAAGGATAAAATATGTGTAAAGTCCTACCCAACCAGACAAATATTATCCAATTTGGCAGTACAGGGATTGGCCCCTCACGGTTTTGTTTTTTGCATGGGAACAAGCCAATGTTCTAAAAAAAGGCTAGGCGGTAGGCGTACGGTGGGGGAACGCCTAATGTCTAGGCCTTCTAGGCGCCGCCTAGAAGGATAGGCTAGGTGGCGCTAGGCGGTTTTATTTTGTATTCGAAAAATTGGAAAAAAAAATAAATTTGGAGAAAAAAACATACAGACCCGCCTAGAATCGTCTAGGTGGCTGCCTAGACCCGCCTGACCCCCTAGACCTGTCCCGTCTAATCTCCTGACACAACCTACCAACCGTTTTTATGTATAATCGGAACGGCCAAGCACCGCCTAGCGCCTAGAGGCTACCTAGGTCATTTTTTAAAACAGTGAAACAAGCTCATCCAAAAGGCCTCTAACTAGTTGAGGGAATCCCTTGTGAGCACATGCCCAAGCTCTATCCCAAGTAATGTGAGATATTACAATCCATCCCCCTTGAGGCCCAACGTCCTCGTTGGAACATCAGTTGGGGAGCTGGCTCTGATACCATTTGTAAGGCTCGACCCAACTAGTCAGATATTGTTCGCTTTGGCAGCCCAGTAATTGGCCTAGCAATCTGGCCCCTGAAGTTTTTTTTTTTGGATTGAGCCCAGGCCCACCCAAAAGGCTTCTAACTTGTTGAGGAAATCTATTTATAAGCACATGCTCAAGCTCTATCCCAAGTAATGTGGGATATTACAATATGAATAAGAACAAAACCAAAAAAGACTACAATACATACCATAATGGAAAATTTTCTTAGAAAGACTTGAGAACATTGCTAGTTTGTTGTTTGGTTAATCTATATGGCTATATATCAGCAAAGAAAATCTTAAATTGTCAACTGACGAGAGAAAAATGGAGTCAACTGTAACTTAGCAAGCTACTCAATCCTCATGGCCATCTTACCATGCACAATGCCTGACGCAATCAATAACTTCCTCTCGATAGTTATTACGAGCCTCCTTTAAATGCTTTAATTGCTCACTGCAAACTCGTTCTCTTATTTGTTTATCAGTTTCTTCCAATAGAGATATTGACTGAGATTGATGAGACATGTAATATGATACCTACAACAAGGAAGAAGTTCTTTTAGACCTTATACAACAATCAGAAAACATCTGAGGCCTATGTGGACAAAGATTTGCTAGTATAGAACTGTTGGCATGTACAATATTTGGAGCAGTACCCAAAGAAAGCAAAAATGTGGGTGGATGTGAAGCAAAAAACAGAATACCAGACTTATGACAAAAAATTGTTCAAATATGACGAATTCTAGAGATTCAGAACATGGATGGCAGCAACAAACAGTCACACTTCCCCAGCTGTTCAGAAAAGTCTCACTCAAACATCGCAAATCCTACAAACTTGGAATATAAACACCACAGAGAGATTGTTTTCTTATTATTAGAGCCATCACATTGTAACAGCTACACGAAAGATGACAACGAGTGGTAATTCACTAGCTAAATCTTCTCAATTCAGGTCCCAGATTTCTCACTCTTACCATAAAGGGGACCATTATTCCGTATGTCTAACTGTGGTCCCACTCCCACCACCATTAACATGTGTCACCAAAGTATAATTACAGAATGCAGAAAAGTTTGAGAAACTCGAGTTCATATTGATGACAAGAATTACATAATCACAGTCGGCACATAAATTTCAACATCCTACCTTTCAAAATAACATGGACACAAATATTAGATATAACTGAACAAAGAATATAATTTTACTGAAATAAAAGACAATGACACGAAAGATATTCCAGGGTTTCCTGCCCATTTCACATGTATGATACCCAATAATCACAAGCTCCTCCTCTTCTATACTCCTCTTCTATAGCAGGTACTGCAGTTTTGCTTCTCTTTTTTCAAATAACATAAATATGTAACATTATGGCATCAACAAATGCATTCCATACTGTTCTATTCTTTTAAGATTCTGTATTATTTTTGTTAAACACAATGTGCAATGCTTCATCACGTGTTCAAATTCACAAGTAGTGAGGGTGATTGGAAACATTATAAGTTCAGGCCAAAGGAGAGACTTTTAAAATTCATTCTTCCAGCTTTTTGTAATATAATTGCTTTTTGCTTTTTAGATTTTTAAGAATTTCAGATCAAACTGAGGTCAAATAAGCCGTAAGATCTAAAAAGGACAAAAGATCACAACATAGCAGTAATAAAAATTTTAACATTAAACACAGAAAACAGAATCTTAACTGATAAGAGTTTTTTCTCCACAATCACCTCACCTGCTTAAAGTTTGGTGCTAGACCAATATGATACAACAGCAGCAAAGCATCCAGAAGCTCCTCCTCTCTAAGTATAGCTGCAGACATATTACTCTCTCTCGGTACAATCCTCATATGCCGTACTGGATGATAACCAAAGTCAGATTCAGATTGATCGCTGGTGCTAGGTTTATCAGCTATCTCATCATTCAAACTTCCTGTACTACACTCTGCAGCAACATGAGCGGATCTTTCGGGAACCGAGCTGCAATGGCCCCGAGAACCTTTAGTTGTGTATCTAACTGGATACCTCAAGCTTCTCGCAAAATCAGCATCATAACTGGAACAACAGCATGGTTTCTGATCAGTTAAATGAGACACTCTAGTTTCTTCATCATCCATACAGCCTTCCTCCCACCGGATCACTTCAGCAACTTGATCATCTACAGGATGAGATTTCGATAGATGACTAAATGATCCGCCAAGCCTGGAAATGTCAGCTCGAAGAAGATCAGTCTTAAGGAACAACCCTATGGGAAAGCTTTGTTGACCACCTCTATGGAGAAAACCAACATCGCAACCATTGATTTCAGATCTCCTCAACCAGCTACATGTATCACCAATGGAAAACCCTTCTGACAAAAAATGGAGTATCACCGTGTATAAAGAAACAAGAACAGAGTTACTTGAAACTCCAGGAGTGGGCAAATTGCGATCTGCTCCTCTGTTCTTCAACAAAATGTTATGTATGAATGTCCTGAACACAGATCCCGGGAACTGGGGAGGCGAAATAGGTGGTATGAACTGTATGACTAGGAGACATAGCTCTCTATGCTTCTCCTCAATCTGCAAAATTATAAATTGTATGTTAAAGAAGGGAAGTGCTCTAGGCAATAGATAAAAAATGAAAATTCAAACAACTAGTCCCAATATAAAGATAATTCACCTAGTGTTGCCCCCACATGAGCCATTCAAGAAACCTCCAGAGCAAACAAGTATTGAGATCAAATAATGTACTTGTGTCAAACATCAATTCAAAAAAGTGTTCAATAGATATTAACATCTGGAACAGTTTGGTAAAAATATTGCCTCATAAATTGTTAGATTCATAAAGGTGGCTCGCATCATAAAATGTGTCCCCGGCCGACCTCTCCCAATGTGTACCAAAAAGAGATGGTTCATCATTCATTTCCAGGATTAAGACATCTAATAACTGCATTTCCAACGAGCCATATAAAATTCATATCACTAGGGTATGCAATAAAAAATTTAAGACCTCTAATAACTGCATTTCCACATTTCACAGAAGTACAACCAATCCATCCTTAGCCACAATCATGTAGATTTCACAACCCTAAATACAAGGTAACCATCACGATCACACCATTGAATCATAAGGACATGTTAAAAAAATTCAGTGAGAACTCATATAATTAATAGTTTTTCAGCATTTTTTTCAATTATTTGTATGCTTTACTCAAAATAATGAGATTAAAAGTGTATTTTTGTCTCACAGCCACATTTCAAGAACTTCAAAATCTACATACTTTGCTATTCACTTTAAAAATTATGTTAAGCAACAGAACATTATAATGAATTTCATCTTCACCTCACCATTGCCTTAACTTAAACTATTAGATCTGCCATAGCAAAGACAGACACAAATACATGAAATTATACATTGTCATGCGTTAATCACAACATATGAAACAAAAAATTTAGAAATTGATTCTGTATTATAAAGACATACCTTGCTTACTGCTTCAGATAAAGCAGTGGTTGTCAACATCATGCTACTTTCATAGGATACATCCTCACATGAGCCAGGCCACCAAACAGAAGGGATCAAGCACTGAAGATCCTGTCTATTTGGGCTCTTCCTTGACAGAAATCCTTCGAAAATGAATTCAAAATTTGATGACTTCCACCACAGAGCCATCAATTCTTCTCGTCTTAAGATATGGCATGCCAATGCAAGGTATGGATATGATCCTGAATATGGGCATTCTGTCAGAACCACTGATGCTGTTTTGCAACCACAGGAAAGTGCCTTTAAGATATGCTCAAACATCAAATGCGATCCTTGAAATTTTAGAAAGACATCAACAACTCTGTCCAGACTGGAATAATCATGCGGCACCTGCAGTCCAAATACCTCCATCATGAAAGACAGAATTATACCCCACCCAACATACTCTATACTCCTCGTATCTGCTTCAAGCAAAGAGAAGAACTCCTCACATATCCCATGAGAGACAGGGTAGAATATTTCTTCAAGTGAGACAAACCTCTTCAGTCTCCTGGATTTCTCAACCGAAGAACGCTCAGCCCGTTCCATTCCTAACAGCCTTGATAAGCACAGGAGCAATTGGGTAGCAAAAGCAACAGGAGGGGGTTCTTCAAGGGGAAGGTAACAGTTGATTGGGTACTTAAAGGGACGGGTACCAAAATTCAACACACACCTTTCACCTTGGGAAAGAGAGATAGCAGGATAATACCCAAATCCAGGCCCCATCTTGCGGATGCCAGAAAATGCTACTCCAAGAGAAACGCCATTTCTATAGAATGAAATCTCATCAGTATCCAAATCTATACAGCATCCAATAATATCACCAGCAACCCATGATTGACCATATGGTTCTGCTTCTTTATTCCATTTCTTAACCCTTCTCCCATCAAAGGCATAAGAATCATCAGCCTCACCCACACCCTTATGATCAGTGAATGGGCAGGAAAGAGTTGCCCAACCAAGATGTTGTATCCCAGAAGTCTCTAAAGTCACTTCATACATCCATTTCCCCTTCCAAACACACGCATTAGCTCTAGCACTACTAAGCATTGCCAAGCTCTCGACAAGAAAAGGTGGTTTAACAATTCTAATGTCCCCGCAAATGCTGGATTCTTCAAGACCAACAATATGGGGTTCACTTCCATTTTCAAGAATAACTATCCCATCCCTACTGCCAATCAACGTATCTGAATTCGAGTAATATTTCGAGAAAACATTCTTTATGATATAGCGGACCAAATTGTTGTCAACCGGACAAGCCAATGGAGCAAGCAATTTGTTGGGCAGGCCAAATACGTACTCAAGAGTTCGCTCCACAGACTGATGGCCGAAATCATCACAATATGAAACAAGATGTGATTTCGACGAGTTATCCTTTTCATCATCATAGTTCAATATCGCCGCCAAACCAGAAGAAAGCCCACCAATCCGTAGGCCGTCTTCCGCCATTCCTAATTATTAACTAGCACAACCTCTTATTTCTCAATTTCACAACACCACCACCACCAAAACTATATCTTCAAAATTCAAAATTCCAAGCTACACCAAAGTCAAATAAACCTCTAAAAGAACAAGAACACTCCAAGAAAAAGTTTCAAACACCTAATAATCTAATATACCACCTTCATGTCCTCCCCCCTAAAATATCAAAAATTTGAGCACTTAATACTGCAGTTCGCCAAAATCAAGCTACTTAAAACCATTTTCACAGCTTAAAAACTCTAACAGAAACAAAATGATTCCAATATATATAGACACGCTCCAATTTCATCATTTACAACACAAACAAAACAACAAATCAATACTAACACCAACCACTTGAACAAAAAAAAAAACAAAGTTTATACATTCATTTCCACATAACCTACACATCCAAACAGTTTACAGTTTCATCTTTTTTTAGCTCAAACCAAACAAAATCAACTCATTTTTATAACAACAAACACTAGTCCAATTTTTTTTAATATACGTAAATCAATAAAATTTTAAAATTATAAATTCAAAATTACCGCTGCATTTTCAAATTGTAATTATCGCTCAAAATGGCAAAGGCGGCTGTCTCGAGCTAGGGTTTCCACACGCCATTAATTTAGAAGAGAGAGAAAGCAAAACAGAAAGTCCATGAAAGAACGGCAACGGACACACCGGGGCTCCAGGTTTCCAAGTTAATTTAAGAATTTGTGTTAAATATTAAATCAATAATTAAAAAATAAATAATTATCCGGTTGAATCAGGATCAAATGAAATAAGTGAGATTTATATGATGGCTACCGATAAATATTATTAAATATTTGACAGAAACTCGATTCGACACGGAATCTTATCCTTCCAAGTTTCTTGTGCTTAGATATCTGGGTAGGTAACAGCCACGTGGCGGTGATTGTTTGGGAGTTACCGGTGATGACATGGCGAGTGATGTTATTTTGAGGAGCTGCCTTCCGCCGTTGTTCGTTGTTAAACGACTTTTTGTTGTGCCGTTTCTGTAACTCGGTCAACGGTTTTACTTCTTGTGCGCTAAATCTAAAACGAGATTAACTAATTTTTTTTTTTTTTTAATTTTATTATATTCATAAATACTAAGTTTTCACCATCATTATTTACTATCGTTTTTAAAATCGGATCGGATCGGCCGGTTTGATCATTTTGAGGATGAATTCTTTTTTTTTTTTGAATAACCGGGGTGTCCGGGCCAGCTTACGCGCACCTCGACTAATCTCCGAGACCTGTGCCCCGTGCCCTCAGAAGTTTCCCAACACAAATCAGGGTAAGTCGCTGGCTTTTCACACCAGGGGGCATGGCCCCAAGGAAATGCATCTAGTGAGATTCGAACCTTAAACCTGAGAGGGAGCAAACCACTCAAGTCCAAAGCCTTTACCACTGAGGCAACCCCTTGGGGTTGAGAGGATGAATTTTACTTATGAGTTTGTAACAAATTATATCATAACCAATATTATGCCTCCCAAGTTGCAATCGTATGGTATCTGATTTAACGTCGATATTGCATTGTTCGACCATGACTAAATTGTTGCGTAAATGTTGGTGGTATTTCAAAATACCCATACATTTTAATTAATTTTTTGGTTTTGTCCTTTGGTCAATTTGAATCGGTCAATTTAAGTTATATGAGTTATTATTTTTTAATTTAAATTGTTATCAAGACTTATCCTAATGCACAGGTTGTTATACTTAGAGATTAACGTGCACATGATCTGGTAGTTGAGATTAGATAAAAACTTCAAAAGTGATATGTTGGCTAAATAATAGGGGGCTGAAGATAAAATTTCCTCCTGTTCTTTATTCATCACATTGGAGTGCAAACTTGTGGTGATCCGTTATTGTATCCTGGAGGTCGTAACCGAATTCTAAAGCCTTGTTGCACTGGAGGTGGTATATCATGTGCCGAGTGTATATGTCATCTCTCTCACAGCAGGCGGGCCTCACAGCAGGCGGGCCCCACACAGTTATGAGACCTGCATGCTGTGAGAGAGATGACATATACACCCGGCACATAATATAATTTTCGGTTGCACTGGGTATTCCCCTGAGGCCGAAAATACGATCGTAAGGACAATGCACTATTTTGTTGGAAAACATTTTGAAGTTCCCTAAAAGTTAATTAATTCCATTAATTAATTTGGCACTTCAAACGAAATGTTTCATTAATGAATGATAAATGGCATAATAAATGGCATACTTATCTCTTTTATTTTCCCTCTATATATAGAGAGCATTGTTTTCATTTTAAGTAAGAAAAAAGAGAAAAAGAAAAAAAATAATACATCAAGCGTTTGGTACTTTTGCTTTGGTTTTCTTTGTTTTTAGAAGAGTTCAAACACTTTTGTGGTTCGTTGGTAACGGGTTTTGGTGGTGCCTATACTCGTTCGTTATCCGTTGTATCCTGGGAAACAATCGTCTCGCGTTCTACTGCACCCTCGGTAGGGGACGAATTTGTTTTAAGGATATTGTTGACATCAACAAGCCTCGGAATAGAGAAGCAGTGGTTCGGTTCGGTTCCTTCAGTGGTTCTGCTGGTCTGCCTCTGCTTGCCAGCCTCTGCATCTGCTCTCAGCCTCCGCTCTCAGGGTTTGCCTCTGCTCTCAGCCTCTGCCAAGAGGGTCTGCTGGGCTGAAAATTAAGCCTAATTCGGATTTCCTTGTAACTACCAATCATTGTATTTGATAATATTTACACTACAATCTTAAAACAAATTCGGTCTGTGGATATGGAAATCAGTCCAAACATAGTTGATCCGATTGTGGCAGCCTCTTCGGCTGGCCAAAGTGTTGTGGCAGCCTCTTCGGCTGGCCAACATGCTTCAGCCTCTGGGTTTAATCTGGCAGCCTATGGGGCTGGCCAAGGTGTTGCGGCCTCTTTGGCTAGTCAACCTGTTGAACATGTGAGCCATGTCAATCCTGTTGCTGAAAAACCTGAAAAATTCACTGGTCAAAATTTCAAAAGGTGGCAACAGAAGATGTTCTTTTACTTGACCACGTTGAACCTTGTGAAGTTCCTCAAGGAATATGCTCCTGCACCCGCGGAGGGTGAGATTGATATCCAAGTGATCAGTGCGATCGATGCTTGGAAACATTCTGAATTCCTATGTAGGAATTATGTGCTAAATGGGCTAAGTGATTCCTTGTACAGTGTGTACGCCGGAATGAAAACAGCAAAAGGGCTTTGGGAATCTTTAGATCGGAAATATAAAACTGAGGATGCCGGTACTAAGAAATTTGTCGTAGGCCGATTCTTAGATTTTAAAATGGTGGATTCCAAAACCGTGATAAGTCAAGTACAAGAACTGCAGATTATTCTAGCAGAAATTCATGCTGAGGGGATGAGTTTAAGTGAAACCTTCCAAGTAGCCTCGATAATTGAGAAACTACCACCTGGATTGGAAAGATTTCAAGAATTATCTAAAGCACAAGCGAAAAGAAATGAGCATTGAAGACTTGGTTCTTAAGCTCAGAATTGAGGAAGATAATTGAGTATCTGACAAGAGAGGAATATCTCATGAGGCCAAGGCAAATGTTGTTGAACATGGCCACAAGAACAAGAACCTCAAGAACAAAGGGTCACAGATGGGCCCTAAATGAGGAGTTTCCAAGAAATCCAAATTTCAAGGAAGATGCTTCAACTGTGACAAAATGGGTCACAAGTCTTCTGAGTGCAGACTGCCAAAGAAGAAAAAGAAACAAGAGGCTAATGTGCTGGAAAACATGACTCAAGATGTTTCAGACATTAACCTTTCTGTTGTGGTTTCTGAAGTGAATCTGGTGGGTTCTAACCCAAGAGAGTGGTGGATTGATACTGGTGCCACTCGACATGTGTGCTCGGACAAGAGCATGTTTTCTTCATTTGAGCCTGCTGGTAATGGGGAAAAAATATACATGGGAAATTCAGCAACATATGAGATTGAAGGTCAAGGAAATGTGATTCTGAAAATGACCTCTGGGAAAGAGTTGACTCTGAACAATGTTCTGTATGTACCAGAAATACGGAAGAATCTTGTGTCTGGATCGCTTCTGAACAAGCATGGATTCCGGATGATGTTCGAGTCTGATAAAGTAGTTTTGACTAAAAGTGAGATGTATGTGGGAAAAGGGTATGTAACTGATGGGCTTTTTAAACTCAATGTAATGGTTGTTAAACCCAAGAATATCAATAAAGCTAGTTCTTCTGCTTATATTGTTGAGTACTCTAATCTATGGCATGATAGATTAGGACATGTTAATTTTAATTCACTACGGAAATTAATTAACATGAATCACATTCCCAATTTTAAAATTGATTACAGACATAAGTGTGAAACTTGTGTTGAGGCAAAACTAACTAGATCATCATTTCATAATATTGAAAGAAACTCTGAACCACTTGATCTTATTCATACCGATGTATGTGATTTTAATTCAATACAATCGAGAGGCGGTAATAAATATTTTATTACCTTTATTGATGATTGCACAAGATTTTACTATGTGTATTTGATGAAAAGCAAGGACGAAGCTATAGAGAAATTTGTTCTCTATAAGAATGAAGTTGAAAACCAACTGAATAAAAGAATTAAGGAGTTAAGAAGTGATCGTGGGGGTGAGTATGTTTTTCCTTTTGAATCACTGTGTGAACAAAATGGAATCATACATCAAATCACGGCTCCTTATTCACCTCAATCCAATGGGATTGCGGAACGAAAGAATTCGTACCTTGAAAGAGATGATGAACGATATGTTAATCAGCTCTGGCTTACCTCGGAATATGTGGGGAGAAGCTGTTTTATCAGCTAATTACCTTTTAAATAAGGTACCACGGAAAGAAGCAGGGAAAACTCCTTATGAAATGTGGAAAGGAAGAGTATCTTCCTATAAATTCCTCCGAGTGTGGGGGTGTCTTGCCAAAGTCGTCATTCCTCCACCTAAGAAGGTGAAGATAGGACCAAAAAATGTTGATTGTGTTTTCATAGGATATGCACATCACAGTAATGCTTATCGATTTCTTGTGCACGAGTCTGCTATACCAGATATTCACAAGAATACGATAATGGAGTCGATGAATGCATTCTTTTTCGAATACGTTTTTCCTTGTAAAACAAATTCGAATTCAAATGTGCACAAACGGGCACTTGAGACTATCATTGAAAATAGTCAGGACCAAGAACACATGAATGGTCCAGAAGATCAACAAGTTGTTGAACTTGAACCAAGACGTAGCAAAAGAGCTAGAACGGAAAAATCTTTTGGTCCAGATTTTCTGACATTTTTGCTAGAAAATGATCCTCAAAGCTATAACGAAACTGTAAGGTCAGCTGATGGTGCTTTATGGAAAGATGCCATCAATAGTGAAATTGAATTCATCTTACAAAACCACACCTGGGAGTTAGTGGATCTTCCTCCAGGATGTAAACCTTTAGGGTCCAAGTGGATTTTCAAAAAGAAAATGAAGGCAGATGGATCAATTGATAAGTACAAAGCAAGACTTGTAATTAAAGGTTACAGACAACGTGAAGGTCTTGATTACTTTGATACTTATTCTCCCGTAACGAGAATAAATTCCATAAGGATGATAGTAGCGATTGCAGCTTTGCGCAATCTTGAGGTACATCAGATGGATGTGAAAACAGCCTTTCTAAATGGAGATTTAGATGAAGAAATCTACATGGAACAACCTGAAGGCTTTATAGCTCCAGGACAAGAAGAGAAAGTCTGTAAGTTAGTAAAATCCTTGTATGGATTGAAGCAAGCTCCGAAACAATGGCATAAAAAGTTTGACGACACCATGTTGTCAAATGGTTTCACAATCAATGAATGTGATAAATGCATTTATGTCAGAGAGACAGAAGTTGGCTATGTCATTCTATGTCTCTACGTTGATGACATATTGATTGTCGGGAGTAATGTTAAAATGGTGAAATCTACCAAGAATATGCTGAAAAATAAGTTTGACATGAAAGACATGGGTCTCGCAGATGTCATTCTGGGAATAAAGATCTCGAGAAGTCCAGATGGACTTATTCTTGATCAGTCGCACTATGTGGACAAGATTCTTGGTAAATTCAACAATGATGATTCTGCTGTGGCTAGAACTCCTTTAGATGTGCGTCTACACCTATCAAAGAATAGAGGAGAGAGTATATCTCAAGTAGAATACTCTAGAGTGGTCGGGAGTTTGATGTACTTATCAAGTTGTATCAGGCCTGATATAGCCTGTACAGTAAACAAGCTCAGCAGATATACGAGTAATCCAGGGGTTGATCACTGGAAAGCAATTGTAAGAGTACTTCAGTACTTACGTTTTACTCGTAGTTATGGGTTGCACTATCATAGATATCCAGCTGTAGTCGAAGGATACAGTGATGCTAATTGGAAATCTGATATGAAAGACTCAAAGTCTACCAGTGGCTATGTGTTTACACTAGCAGGTGCAGCTATATCATGGAAATCCTCCAAACAGACTGTGATAGCCCGATCTACAATGGAATCAGAATTCATTGCATTAGATAAGTGTGCTGAAGAAGCAGAATGGCTTCGAAATTTTCTAGAGGATATTCCAAGTTGGCCTAAGCCAGTGCCAGCAATTTGCATTCATTGCGATAGTCAATCTGCAATTGGAATGGCACATAACAACATGTATAATGGTAAGTCTAGACATATTCGTCGTAGACATAATACCGTTAGACAATTACTGTCTACTGGAGTTATTTCGATTGACTATGTAAAGTCAAAGGATAACATTGGGGATCCGCTAACCAAAGGGTTAAACAGAGAGTTAGTTGAGAAATCATCGAGGGGAATGAGACTAAAGCCCGTTAGATAAATGTTCATTACGAAGGAAAACCCAACCTTGTTGATTGGAGATCCCAAGATCTAGGTTCAATGGGACAACCCACTCATAATTGACATAATTGGTTCACTGTGGGGGTTACCCCCTAGTCCATTCCTATGGTGACATACAACAGTGATGCTCGTATGGATCGAGGTTAAGCACAGGCTTTTAATGATTCTTATGCGTCGGGAATCCGAGCGGAGTATTACGAGATACTCTTAAATAAGAAATCACCTATGTGAGAGAGAAGTGGGGCCGCTTCCAAGGGAATTGTACAGGGCACAATTCTTAGAAACTCTTGCAGAACCAAGTAGATGTTCATGGCCAAAATGAACATAATCATGAGAACTCAGATGTGTTAGGTAAAACATATGTGTGATATATGTTTTCCATTTACATGAACGGCAGTACAGTTCAATGACATCGCGTCCACTGTTAGCCAGTAAATGAGATATATTTTCACAAGGGAAGGTTCAAAGGCTGAGGTCTACCTATCCTATGCAGGTGTTGAACCGTTGAACTCTTCTAGGTCAAAATAAAATATTTCTAAAATATTTTTGTTATTTGACGGGTTTCGCCAATTTCATTCATGTGGGGGATTGTTGGAAAACCTTTTGAAGTTCCCTAAAAGTTAATTAATTCCATTAATTAATTTGACACTTCAAACGAAAGGTTTCATTAATGAATGATAAATGGCATAATAAATGGCATACTTATCTCTTTTATTTTCCCTCTATATATAGAGAGCATTGTTTTCATTTTAAGTAAGAAAAAAGAGAAAAAGAAAAAAAATAATACACCAAGCGCTTGATACTTTTACTTTGGTTTTCTTTGTTTTTAGAAGAGTTCAAATATTTTTATGGTTCGTTGGTAACAGGTTTTAGTGGTGCCCATACTTGTTCGTTATCCGTTATATCCTGGGAAACAATCGTCTCGCGTTCTACTGCACCCTCGGTAGGGGACGAATTTATTTTAAGGATATTGTTGACATCAACAAGCCTCAGAATAGAGAAGCAGTGGTTCGGTTTGGTTCCTTCAGTGGTTCTGCTGGTCTGCCTCTGCTTGCCAGCCTCTACCTCTGCTCTCAGCCTCCGCTCTCAGGGTCAGCCTCCGCTTTCAGGGTTTGCCTCTGCTCTCAGCCTCTGCTCTCAGCCTCTGCCAAGAGGGTCTGCTGGGCTGAAAATTAAGCCTAATTCGGATTTCCTTGTAACTACCAATCATTGTATTTGATAATATTTGCACTACATATTTCACAGCTTTACTTTTCTATTTACTCTTATAATTGTTTATTCATTTCCTTGTAAGATGAGCTTGAAGGCTCATTAATTTCTTTCTTTCTTTTAATTTCTTTTTGGAGCTTGCATGCTCTGTCTTTTATCCGGTGTTTATTAATTTGTTTTCTTGTAACTTGGGCTTGCACGCTCAATTAGTTTACATCAGTATTTAGTTTTGACTCGCTTTATATTTGGAAGTAAAAGATTTCACAACATTTCTTAAGATCGTAACTTCCAAAAATAAAATGAGCACAAGTGGATCCTCATCATCAATGGTTGCTGCGATATCTACTGCTGAATCTTCCTGACATATCGAAGATAGAGCCTTTCAACGGAGATCACTTCAAGCGTTGGCAAGAAAAGGTTTTTGACATCCTGGATGTGTATAATTTAACAGATTACCTCACGAAGTCACCCCCAGAAAAAAGGTTGTGAAGATTATGACAATAAGTTGGAAACTTGGACTAGTAACAATAAGGTTTGCAGGTATACAATTCTGAACACCCTCTCTAGCAGACTTTATGATATTTATTACCCTTATAAAAATGCATCTGAAATTTGGGATCTACTTAAAAAGAAATATGTGGTAGAAGAAGCCGGATCCCAACAATATTATATTGGAGACTTTTCGAGCTTTAAGATGGTAGAGACAAGACCTATTACTGACCAGATTCATGACTATTATCTGTTAATCAATAATCTGAAAACTGAGGGTATAGATCTTCCTGAACGATTTGTGGCTAGTTGTTTAATTGAGAAGCTTCCAGATTCATGGAATGACTATATCAAAATCTTGAAGCACAAAAAGAAACAAATGAACCTTGAAGAGGTAATTGTACATGTCAGGATTGAGGAACAAAATAGAATTAGAGATGAGACTGAAAAGGCTAAGGAATTACAATCCAAAGCTAATTTAGTTAAAAACAAACCTCAATCTGACAAGAGACATAATAATCCCAACAAGAAATTTGTAAACAAATGAAAAAATCTCATTGTTAAAAAGAAATGACACTGCTTTGTTTGTGAAAAAATTGGACACTATGCCTACCAATGTAGAGACAAAGCTAAGAGGAAAGACAACAAAAACCCTCCTAAAGCCAACCTGGTTGAGGGAGATGATATTATTGCTGCTGTGGTTGTCTCTGAAGTGAACATGGTTGCTGGGAGCAAAGATTGGGTAATTGATTCTGGAGCCGCCAAGCATATTTATGGTGACAGAAACTCATTCTTTGATTATACTCATGTGAGGGAAGGAGAAGAATTTGTCTTCCTTGGTGATTCCCGGTCTACACCGGTTATGGAAAAGGGAAAAATTCTTCTCAAACTTACATCTGGAAAAACCCTCTCACTGAGTAATGTTCTCCATGTTCCAGAAATTCGATATAATTTGGTCTCTGTTTTTATGTTGGGCAAAGCCGAGGTCAAAGTGTCATTTGAGGGTGATAAAATTGTGATGACGAATAATGGGATATTTGTTGGGAAAGGTTATTGTTCTGGTGAGATTTGAATATAGTTAATAATGAAAATGTCTATTCTTCTGATTATATTATTGACTTTATTACAATGTGGCATGGTAGACTTGGTCATGTGAATTTTTCTTATATTAAGAAAATGAGAGAACTTTGTTAACTGTCTAAATTGAGCTTGTCAAATGGCAAATGTGATGTATGTGTGGAATCTAATGGTGTAGCTGAAAGGAAATATTGAACATTAAATAACATGGTAAATGCCATGTTAATTAGTTTTGGAGCACCACTGGATTTGTGGGGGGAAGCTATACTATCATCTTGCCACAATCAGAATAGAATACCCTATAAGAAAACAGTTAAGACACCCTATGAGATATGGCGAGGCTATAAGCCTAACATATCATACCTCAAAGTGTGGGGGTGCCCAGCGAAGGTTCTTAAACATGATCCCAAAAGGACAAGATTAGGGCCTAAAATTGTTGATTGTTTATTTATAGGTTTTGCTCATAATAGTGCTGCTTATAGATTTTTAGTGCTTCAAAATGAGGGTAATTCGTTTGAGGCGAATACCGTTATTGAGTCTAAGAATGCTGAATTTTTTGAATCTAATTTTCCAAAGAAAACTTATAATATAAATTTACTTCATAATGAGTCAAAAGACGATCTTCCTGAGGGTTCAGATGTAGAACCAATGAGAAGTAAAAGAATGAGAATTACCACTAGTTTTAGTGACGAATTTTATGTATTTCTTACTGAGAATGATCCAGACTTTTAAGGAATCAATGACTTCTCGTGATGCACCCTTATGGAGAGAGGCAATTAACAGTGAGTTAGACTCTATCATGAGCAATCATGTATGAGAGTTTGTTGATTTGCCTTTAGGTACTATACTTATTGAGTGCAAGTGGATTTTTAAAAGAAAATTAAAGGCCGATGGATCAATTGAGAAATATAAAGCAAGATTAGTTGCCAAATGATTCTTACAAAAGAAAGACATAGATTATTTTGATATTTATGCTCATGTGACACGAATTGCATCCATTAGAGTTTTGATTGCACTAGCTGTAATTCATAACTTATATATTCATCAAATGGATGTAAAAACTGTTTTCTTGAATGGAGACCTGGATGAAGAAATTTACTTGAGTCAACCAGAAGGTTGTATAGTTTCAGGTATTGAGCATAAAATGTGCAAATTGGTTAAGTCATTATATGACTTAAAACAAGCACCGAAACAGTGACATGAGAAATTTGATCAGGTGTTGGTATCTAATAGATTTGTGATCAATGATTCAGATAAATGTATATATTTTAAATCCAATAATACTAACACTTATGTGATCATCTGTCTCTATGTTGATGATATGCTCATCTTGACTCCCAACTTGGGAACGATAAATGAGATTAAGAGGGTGCTTGTTTCTAACTTCGATATGAAGGATATTTGAGAAGCAAATGTTATACTAGGAATCAAAATCACTAAAATTAGTAGTGGTTTCATGTTATCATAAGAACACTATGTTGAGAAAATGTTAAAAAGGTTTGGGTATTATGAGTGCAAGTTGGTCTCTACACCGTATAATGCAAATACCCACCTTAAGAAGAATTTAGGACATAATGTCGATCAAACTAGATATGCCCAAATCATTGGTAGTCTAATGTACTTAATGAATAATACAAGACTTGACATTGCATATGTTGTAGGCAGATTGAGTAGATATACTCAAAACCCTAACAAGGATAATTGGGCTGCCATAGACAGACTTGCCAGATATTTGAGAGGCACCATTGATTATGGACTTAATTACAGCATCTCTCCACATGTACTTGAAGGGTACAACGATGCGAATTGGATTTCAGGATCAGATGAAATCAAATCCACTAGTGGTTATATATTTACCCTTGTTGGAGGTGTTGTCTTTGAAATCTACCAAACAAACGTGTATAACTCGTTCTACCTTGGAGTCTGAGCTCATTGCCTTAGAAAAGGCATGTTCTGAGGCTGAGTGGTAGAGAAACCTCTTAGTGGATCTTCCCATTTATGTTCATCCTCATATTTCTGTGTCCGTACACTGCGATTGCCAGACAGCTATTGCTAGGGCAAAAAGTAAGATATATAATGGGAAAAACAGACACATTCGTATGAGACATAGTATCATCAAACAGTTGTTAGAATATGGGATTGTGAGCCTAGATTTCGTGAGGTCAGAGTCAAATTTGACCGATCCTCTGACAAAACCACTTATAGGAGGTTAGTGGTAAATACGTTTGATAGAAACCTGCCTGGAAAAAAGCCAAGCAAACCTCTCCACGTGTTCTAAGCCCCAAGAACCGCGAATCTTGATTTTGTAAGAACAAAATCCTTCCAAGATCAAGTCCAACCCTTAAGGAACATTGCCCTTAAAAACCTTTCTTTATTTTTTTGGAGAATCCTGAACAGCGATACAGCGCCACAACGCTTGCCACACATTGATAACCTTTTGTTCTGTAAAACCAAGGAAGAATCCACTCCCTCAAGATGACACAAGTCAATTTGTTTTGTAAAAAGATATATTATTGGTTAATTATTCATTACAATGAATAATGCCCCTTTAAATAGGTGGTTAACCCTAATTCTACCAAAATATAATAAAACCCTAATAAAATACTTGAAAATTTCGTCCATGAGCTTTTTAATTTAATTAATGTTCAGCCCAACACTTAAACAACACATAACTTAAAAAAATATAAAATATAAAAACTATAGGGATACATTGCGTCCTCATTTAGACCATGAAGGAATCCGAACTGGACTTTGATGAAAACTTCACAGTTGTAGAGCTATGAGTTCTCTTTTCAATGCAACTTGAATCACGAAAATCGGACATCAGACGAGAAAGTTACGTCCAAAATACGAAGACTGCATAAATCCCGCCACTACTAATGCACCATTCGGAAATAAAGCCCAAAATCAATCAAGGCAGCCCATGCACGTCCTAGACCCATTCCAATATTGCTTTAGACATAATAAAGCCTTCACATAATGTCTCATGCATGGACCAAACTCCAGAACCCAATGAATCTTCCAAATCCACCAAAATGGCCCAAATACACCAATTTGACCAAGCCATGCAATCAGCCACAACTTCAAGTTAACTTGGCCCAACAAATAGAGCTCATTCTGGATCACATCATTCTCCCTCTCTTGAAAAGGATTCGACCTCGAATCCGAACCTGGGTCATAGATAAAAATGACAAGAGCAATGGGACGAGAATCCTGGAATAAAAGAAAATCACATGGAAAAAAATGGTTAAGGTGAGCAAAAGTCAATAAGGCGAATGAATGACTTTTTGGTAATACTTTTCCACTCTCAATCTCTCCATTGCTACTCTCATTCTTAACGCCACTTGCAACAGCAAAGAGATTCCCACATGGATTCACATTTGAAATCTCATTTAAAACAAACTCAACATGCCCATGTCGCTTTCTCAAACAATCAACACTCTTATCCACGATCTGACCACACTCTACATATTCAGCCACATGTACTTTTTGCACACCATAACTCATGTCCTCACAACCAACATCAGATTGCTCCATATGATAGTCACCCTTAACAGTAACGTCAATCACCTCATTGGAATCATGAACAACCAAATCATGATCACTAATGTTATCGCTCACATCAATATCATCACTATCATCAACACCATCAACCACCTCACTCTTATTTATTGAAACATCAACATGTTTCATTTCATTACTCAAGGTTGTGTTTATATCATTCTCTACTTCACATTTTACTAATGTCTTTTTCTCTATCAACTTTGGAAGCTCTCCTAGTAACAGTCCAAAAGCAATCGCACTTTTCTTTTTAGCCCACTCTTCTTCACTCCTCTGCATGTACAACTCGTCCTCATAGACCTCTTGTAGGGTTAAAGGAGCAAGCTTGATAATTTTTCCACCATACCTAAATTTGTACATATTCCTATCCATATCATAAACTACTTTATTGAATTTATACCAAGGCTTACCCAATAAAATATGCGTATGACATATAGGAACCACGTCACAAACTACTTGGTCAACATACTGCCCAATTGCAAAATATACCACAACTTGCTTAGCAACCTCGAACTCTCCAAAATCACTCATCCACTTATAAGGTCTATCAAGAGGTATCAATGGTAATCCCAATTTTTCCACAAGGGTAGTGCTAGCTAAATTTATGTGATTCCCTCTATTAATAATCATACTACACACTTTACTATTGATAGAGCATCTCGTGCGAAAGATAAATACCCTTTTATCCATCAAATTATTTATATAAATCAACCCTTACTGGAAAGACGCCAATAATGAGGAAAGACTCAAAGAATCACTAAGAAAATATGAAAATAAACACAAAGAAACTGACTAAAAAAAAAAAACCAAAAGTAAATAAGAAGACAAACTGAACTGAAACTGGACAGAATTTGTAACTTTGAAAGAGATTTTGAGACTCTAAACTTAAGCGGACTGTGTGCGTCCAGTGACTAATGAATTATTCTCCTCGAGTACTTATAAATTGATATATTATGGGTCTCGTAACTCTTTATAGATCAAAAGTTACAGCCGTTTTAAATTCAGTGTGCGGCTGAAAAATTCTGACCGAACTGATCCGAAAATTACATACAATTTCGACTCGAATTGACTCAAAACTCCAAGAATTGAATCCTAAATGCTATTACCATGAAAGAACATTATAATAACATCCAAGATGCAATCATAAACAAGAAAAACACAAAGAAAAAAAGTGAAACTAGAAGAGACGAAAAAAAAGAAATATAAAGACTCCATAAAATGATAAAAATAGAGAAAATCTTGACCTTGGAACCCTGAGCTCCTGATACCAAATGGTAGAAACCTGCCTGGAACAAAGCCAAGCAAACCTCTCCACGTGTTCTAAGCCCCAAGAACCGTGAATCTTGATTTTGTAAGAACAAAATCCTTCCAAGATCAAGTCCAACCCTTAAGGAACATTGCCCTTAAAAACCTTTCTTTATTTCTTTGGAGAATTTTGAACAGCGATACAGCGCCACAACGCTTGTCACACGTTGATAACCTTTTGTTCCGTAAAACCAAGGAAGAATCCACTCTCTCAAGATGACACAAGTCAATTTATTTTGTAAAAAGATATATTATTGGTTAATTATCCATTACAATGAATAATGCCCATTTAAATAGGTGGCTAACCCTAATTCTACCAAAATATAATAAAACCCTAATAAAATACTTGAAAATTTCGTCCATGGGCTTTTTAATTTAATTAATGTTCAGCCCAACACTTAAACAACACATAACTTAAAAAAATATAAAATATAAAAACTATAGGGATACATTGCGTCCTCATTTAGACCATGAAGGAATCCGAACTGGACTTTGATGAAAACTTCACAGTTGTAGAGCTACGAGTTCTCTTTTCAATGCAACTTGAATCACCAAAATCGGACATCGGACGAGAAAGTTACGTCCAAAATACGAAGACTGCGTAAATCCCGCCACTACTAATGCACCATTCGGAAATAAAGCCTAAAATCAATCAAGGCAGCCCATGCACGTCCTAAACCCATTCCAATATTGCTTTAGACATAATAAAGCCTTCACATAATGTCTCATGCATGGACCAAACTCCAGAACCCAAGGAATCTTCCAAATCCACCAAAATGGCTCAAATACACCAATTTGACCAAGCCATGCAATCAGCCACAACTTCAAGTTAACTTGGCCCAAAAAATAGAGCTCATTCTGGATCACATCAACGTTGATGGGGATGAGACTTCTGTCTAGAACAGAAAGGCAAGAGTGATGGCAACTCTACCTATGTGATTGGATATCCCATGAAGTATGTTCATAAGGGTAATAACAAGTCATTTGTTGTCTTGTGGCACTATCAATTTACTTAATTGAGTCATCCCTATGACGAGATATATGCTTACTGCAGTGATTAAGGTTGAACTACCAATCTCTTAATGAACTTCATAGCCTACTATTATGTATGGTGGTGTGTCACTACTGCGGGACACGCTTCATGGAGATTCACCTATATGAGTGTGGAATTGGGTCGGTTCCATTGAGAGTTAGACAAACATCTCTAAAGCACTCATGAAATCCAGGAGAGCACATGGTCATTAATGTGTCGAACCGCTGAACAACAGAATTATGAGTTTAATGTAAGCATCTAGTCCTATATCCTACAAAAAAGGTACATTGGTTCATAGAAATTTTAGTTTCACCATGTGTCTGTAAGACAAGATTAATTGCTCAATGACTGGTTCATAACTCGAAAAGTACTAGTTCATATGCATTAAACCTATAGTGAAGAATAATGTGTATTTAGTATAACATTTACTATCAAATAAACACAAAATTTATCTTTTTTATAATTTGATGAATTAATACTTTATTTAATAGGAAAATATTCAAACACATAGTACAACCCTTTATAAAAGATTGTTAATTTTCATTTCCTCTTGTCATCTCCGAAGGATAAATTTCAAAAATTTGTGTGACCACCAAGTGTTCGACCAAAAAATGCCCAAATTTGTCTTGAACGAAAATGATTCTCTCACGGTGCACATACAAACGTTGCAGTGTGAGTACTAGTATTAACCAAACTTTATATAATTATTTTCCACTGGAGTAAGCGAATTGAATATAAATTTGAATTCATTGATTAGTTTTTTTTTTTAGTTTTTTTTACTCGTTGTTATTACTTTTTAATTAAGAATCGAGAAGTTAATGCGAATTATCATAAAAAAAATAATATTGTATATATTTAGTGAGTCATTTTCAATAAATCTATAAATTATGTATGTTGATGGTGTTTTCAGGACTTATGTTATTTAATGAGTACGGCAGGGGTAAAAAGGGTAATTCCCTTCTCGGTCGAAATCATTAATGCCGACCCGACCACTAAGAGCACTTTATGATCGGTAACCGAGCACTTGGGTTCAGATGACCGGGCATTATCAGATCGACAACAACATTCTCAGTATCAAATGGCTATCATGACCGACCTCATGAAGACCGAGCACATGACGAGGCGTGCTCAGGAAGATAAAGCATCCTATTCTTGCGGATAAGATGACAAGTTATCCTACTTTCATGGGGAAAACAGGTGAGTCAGAGTCCTAGTAGGATAAAGAAAGTAAATGTAGTTTTGATTAGGAATCTTTATGGGAAAAGGAAAGTATTTCAACTAGGAAATTCTTGTAGGAGAAGGAATCTGATTTCTTCACTATTATAAATAGAAGGGTAGAGTGTGCATAAAGAGGGGAGTTGAAAGTTGAGAGGAGAATCATCAAGCTCTGACTTGTAAAAAACAAAAAGAGACCGGAGAAGTGTGTTTGAGTAATAAAAGTATCATCTTGTTTGTGTCCGTGGACGTAGGTCGGATCCAAATCCACCGAACCACGTTAAATCTCCTTGTTGATTGGTGTGTTTATCTGTTTTTTGCTAAATTTGCTTTTGGTCCCCCATAACCAAACAATTCACTATTGAAGGAGGATTACCTCGGAAGTGATATTCTCTATTACCCTGAGACCAAAATCCACCGTCAACAATGTATTTTATATTTTTTTGAAACGTTGAAAATCTCATCTCCAAACCACCCGATCCAGGGTTAAGCGAAGTAGGTAAAACCCATGGTTAACAGATCTTATGTCATTTGCCACCAAATCACATCCCTTGAGGGCTATGTATTTCATATATATGTGTGTAGAATTAATGAAAATAAATTATAGTAATTTATGTTGTGAAAATAAAAGAGCGACTATATAAGTAATAGGGAAAATGACATCAAACTACCACATAAATGACCACAACAACACTTTAATTCATAATATTTTGAAATCACAAGCTTTAGTCTCTATCATTAAATATTTTCCTTAATTTTAAGTCATTTTTCATTTGATCGGTATTAAATAATTTGAATATCTCAAAAATAGTTCAAAAATAGTAAAATTTTATTTCAAAATTAGATGAAAAATGATTAAATTAATAAAAAAAATATAGTTAACATATGGACCAAAACTTGTATTTTTTAAAACAACAGGGACTCGACTTGTATTTCTAGAATTGCATAAAGTGTTATGATAGTAATTTGCAGGATAGCAGGGTATATGGATGGTGGTCGGATATGGTACGAGGAAGTCAATATCCATATCTCTCCCGTTCAATCAACAGATACAAAAATTTTACCAGTATCTGGTCCCAACGTATCAAGTCTTCACGGGCCCCCGTGCAAGTACTTGTTCACACAAAGATTTTACCTTTATTTGAACGAGATTGCCAATACATGCACTTGACTCATCAAACTAACGGGTATAGAAACTTACATAATTATTTGCCCCTAATGTACAAGCACCAGGTATGGTACAAGATGGTAATATTCGTACTCATCTCGTAAAAATAACGAGTATGAAAATTTTACCCGTATCCAGTCCTGATATATTGGATCTCGTGCGGATCTATGTTCCTACAAAGATTTATCTCTATTTGAACGATTATTCATACCCAATCGTCCAACTAATTGTTGGGGTTTCGGGCGGTAATTCGGGTAAACGCAGCGGAACGTGGAAAATTAAAATTTTCTGATTTCAATTACTCAATACTAAAAAACTAATATTTTTACCCAAAAATCATATTTTGCAGTAATTACCGTTTTACCCCAAAACTTTATATTTTAATCATTTTAGTCCTTAATTGTCAAATACAATTCCAATTGATTCCAAATCAATCCTAAAATGATTTATACATGTCTTATACATGAAAATACAATTTTTCAACTCAAGAAAATAATTTTCAGAAATTGCCGAGAGGTCCCTAAACTTTCAAGAATCTGTAATTTGGTCCTTTTTATTCAAAACATGTCAAGATCAAATCCAAAAATTCCCAAATTTAATATACATGATATATACATCAAATCTCATCATATATATGAAAAGCCCCAAATTTGGTGAAGGTTAAAAACCCTAATTTTATAATTTCACCAATTAACCAAATTAATTAAATTCAAGACTTTAATTCAATCATTACAACACCAATCAAGTCTCACCATCATGAAATAGCTCAAGAATAATTCTATGTCAATCATGAGTGACTAAGTAACTCTATAATGGCAACTAGCCATCAAAATGGCAAAAAGAAAGCTTAAAGAATAATTTTAAGCAATCTAAATTAACATACATGCTTCCATCTCTCAATCATGCTCACAATCATCAAAACACAACCATGAGAAAGTAGAGAAGAAACTAAGCTACACATGTTGAAGCTTATGAACATATAAACAATTTTCAAGAAGAATAAATTATGAAAATCCTTACCAAATTTCCAAAATAAGCAAGCTTTTCTTCTTTCTTTTTCTTTTCTTCTCTTTCTCTCTTTTGTATTTGATTTTTAGGGTTCATAGATTGTGAAATAAAAATAAAAAAATGGTTTTATATATTTTCCTAAAATACTGATTTTTTTGGAGGAAAAATAATGGCCACATTTTTCAATTTTGTTTTAATTAATTGGAAAATGCTTTAATTATTTTGTGGTGTAAAATCATTAATCAAATTAAAGTTTATCACAAAACATCTAATTAAATCATGCCAATTAAACCAATCAAAATTGGCCACTTTATCCAATAAAGAAATGCCATTTATCTTACTTTAATAAGTAAATAAGATATTAAATATTTAATTAATTCAATTATTCAATATTTGAATAATTAAATAATTAAATACAAATATCACAAATATATGTATTATATTTACAATAAATAATCAAAATACATATATTAATAATAAATGTCAAATATCACAATTCGACATTTAATAAATGGCTGAAAGATCTCAAACGCATGTATTTTCATTTAACCGTTAAACGACTAATAAATAATCAGTATTATTTATAAAAGTTACCGTAGTGCCCTACGAGTATATCTCATTAGTGAGACTCTCTAGGTTCAGACATATCCGTCACAAAATCCAATTTGTGTCCATAATCTACCCACCCGTAAATTATGACGAACACAGATAAAATATCTGAACCATACAGGCCGATGTCACTGCATACGTATAATCCTTCCGTCACAGGTATCCAGATTATCCCAGAGATATAGATATAAACGTCAAATCTCTTTAGGTATAATCACGTCGACGATTCTATTAGCAATCTCTTAAATAATACTTAGAACTGATTTCTATAAAGTACCACGGGCCCATGGATTTAACAGATTGCTAATTCCATAATGGATACCTATGCTCTGTAGACAAAACTGACGGATCATATCTTGATACGCATAGGATATCCTGAGGATCAGTCCACACCCAACGAACAAGCGAAGGTATGATCTTAATAGATCGGTGACATGACTGTCATTAAAGTGTGGATGATACCTCATACATCCACAGTGGTACCTCAAGTCGGAGGATCACTATGCTCACTCAACCCGAAAAGATTCTTATTGACGTTAATGTACCATCTATTAAGAATATTCGGCAAGTCGTTCAATATTTATATGATATAAACACCTACGTGTCTATATGAGTCTCCCGAGACTCATGGTTCATTGAGAAACCATTAGAATCCAACATTCCAATATACGACACGTACCGGTCTCAACGGGTTTACTTACTGACCAAGTAATTGTAAACATTGACCAGAAACAGTTAAATAATGATAATATTATGATACTGCTCAATGTCAGTTGCGATGCTTTTGCAACTGTATCATAACCAATCACTCTATGGTCATTTACGTCTTTACCATATAATAAAAGAATTTATATTACAGAAACTGTTTATTTTATTCATTAATAAAATATATACAAGAGTATTTACAGGAAAATATATAAGAAATTGGAGCTCAGAGCACAAACTCTAATACTAATAAGTATAAAAAATTATTTATTTATCCGTCTTTAATATGTCAGACTCTATTAAAAAAAAAATTGTCATTCCTAGTTGAGTATCATTTTCTCAAAATAATATGTTTTTTTTTGAATTATTTGTGGTGGTTTGTTGAAAAAGGTTTTAAGAAGATATTGATAGTACACGGGGGGCGTGATTTGGTGGTGTAGGATTCATCCAATGGATATATTTATTGTAAGAACTTAGGAAAATCGGTGACTTTACTTATTCCGCTTTGACTCGACAATGATGATTTGACGGGAGATTTCCGGCGATTAAAAAAAATGATAATGATGAGGTGCTAGTCGCACCTCTTTGCATATTCATGTAGACTTTTAATCGACCGACATGATAAGGTCCAGATACTTTGTGCCTTAGGGCTTTTCTTGTCGGTTTGCTGACGGCTCAAATGAAAATCACATGCCCTTATTCATTTTTTCACCTATTTTAATTTCATAATAGTTTTTTTCTAAGAATTTCTACATTTTATTTTTTAAATAATCTACAAAAATGACCAATTCAATTTTGTCAATTATGAAAATGACCACACTAATTTTATTTTAATAACACACTAATTTTATTTTAATAACCAAATACATGACTTTTATACCGAATAACCTTTGACGAAAATCTCTGTGTGGATGTAATGAAGAGACATTAAATTAGGCAAAAAAATGATATTTCTAAAATTTGAGACTTTCCCTTATCAATTATTGATAAGGTTACAGATGAATAGTTATTCATCTATTTATCCTTATCGATAAGGTTACAGATGAATAATTATTCACCTATATTTAATAATTTTATTATCATAATTTATTTTTCAATATACTTTGTTGATGGTGTTTTTTAGGCACTATGATATTTAAGCAGCACGGCAGGGGTAAAAGGGTAACTCCCTTCTTGATCGAGATCATTAATACCGACCCGACCACATGAGTTAGGGGCCGGGCACTTATGATCTGTAACCCGACCACATAAGATCGGATGACCATTATGACCGACCTCATGAAGACCGAGCATATGGCGAGGCGTGCTCCTGAAGATGACACCCTATTCTTGCGGATACGACGACAAGTTATCATATTTTCATGGGGAAAACTGGTGAGTCAGAGTCCTAGTAGGATAAAGAAAGTAAATGTAGTTTTGATTAGGAATCCTTATGAGAAAGTGGAATAGTTTTGACTAGGAATCCTTATGGGAAAAGGGAATAGTTTTGACTAGGAATCCTTACGGGAAAAGGGAATAGTTTCAACTAGGAAATTCTTGTAGGAGAAGGAATCTGATTTCTACATTATTATAAATAGAAGGGTAGAGTGTGCATAAGGGAAACAAGTTAAGAAAACAAGTGGGGAGCAAGGTAGAGTTAAGATCAGAATCATGACCATCAGACTTGTAAAAAACAAGACGCAGAGCTAAGAAGGGTGTTTGAGTAATAAAAGTATCATCCTTTTTTGTGCCCGTTGACGTAGGTCGGACCAAAATCCGCCGAACCACGTTAAATCTCTTTGTCGACTGGCGTATTTATCTGTCTTTTGCTAAGTTTGCTTTTGGTCCCCCATAACCAAACAAATTCACTATTGAGGGAGGATTGTCTCGGGAGTAATATTCACATATTGCCCCTGAGACCAAAATCAGCCGTCAACATACTTCGCATTCTCTACTTCAATTAGAATCAAATAAAACCATATATAGCTAAATTACTCAAATAAAAGAACAATGATAGTACATATACTACTCAAAAAAGTGTGATATTAATATTTTATAAAACTTCAAGGACCCAAATGTTATGAAATAGATAAATTTGGGATAACCACATTTTTAATCCTAAAAGTTCTATTATTTTTACACTTAAATCATAAAAGATTTTTTTCATTAAGTCTTATAAGTGAATAAGTTTTTTCTTTTAAGTCATAATCTGTTAACTCTAACAGATTTGCCAACATGACATGACGAAACGACATGTCAGCACAAACATTAAATCAGTCATTTGTTACGTCGGATTGAGATTACAACTTCTGAAGTTCTAAAAGTTGTATTGTTTTTACACTTTAGTCCTAAAAAAATAATTTGTTTATACTTAAGTCTTAAAAGTTTTTTTATTATTTTTTTTAATTTTTTTTTTATTTTAAGTCATAATCCATTAATTGTAACAGATTTGCTGACGTAGTATAACGAAACGATTCTTCAGCACAAACATTAAATCTGTTAGCACATACTTTGACATACCTGTATGCTTGCCAACGAAATAGCTCATATATATCAACTGAAGGAAGATCATTGTTCATTTTCTCCACAAAAATTCCTCCATGTTTACCACATTATATGTATTATCTGTCTCGATATCACTATCTCTATCTGATGTGCTCCCAAATTGTGACGAGAAGATGACAATCTTTGGGTTTGTCATGACGCTCCAGGGAAAGTCGCATCAAGACTTCTTCTAGTCAAACTACATATAACATGAAGTTATGTAAACTGTTAATGGATGAGGTCTTGAAGATATTTTACAGAACTTCATGCTATATGTAGTTTGATTGAGAGAAATCTTAAGGCGACTTTCCCTGGAGCGTCATAGCAAATCCGAAGATTGTCATCTTCTAAGTCAGGATTTGGGAGCACATCAGATGAAGATAGTGATATCGAGACATATAATACAAATAATATGATAAATATAGAAGATTTTTTATAAAGAAATACAAGTATGCCAAAGTATGTCTTGATTGATTTAATACTTGAGTTGAAATATTGTTCCATTATATCACGTCAACAGGTCTGTTACATTTAACATATTAGAACTTAAAAGAAAAAAATTATCCACTTATAAGACTTAATTATAAACAAAATTTTCTATTAGAACTGACGTGTAAAAACAATATAATTTTCAGGATTTCATAAATTGTAATCCGAATCTAACGTAGCAACTGACTGATTTAATGCTTGTGCTGACGTGCCGTTTCGTCATATCACGTTAATAGGTTCTTTAAAGTTAACAGATTATGATTTAAAATAAATATTTATTTACTTAAAGGACTTAGTAATAATTTTTTTTTTTAAATATAAAAATAATATAATTTTTAGGACGAAAAATGTTGTTATCCCAATAAATTTCCGCGTGAATTCCACGCCCAAAATCAAAAATTGACAAAGAAACCTTATATAATCAGAAACAGTATTTTCTCTCTCTGAAATTCAAATTTCGGATCTGTTCTTCTCAGAAACCCTACTTTCTCTCTCTACACAGTTACTCTCACAACGCAACACAATGAGGAAGGGAACTAAGCGAAAGGCAGCAGCAAAAGCTTCTTCTGCTTCGCAAGAGAATCACAAAGTGGAAGGCGAGCAGCAAAAGACCAGCAAAGCTCCTCGAGCTAAGCGTTTCAAGGCTTCCAAACCCTCGGTCGAGCCCGAGTACTTCGAAGATCAACGCAACATGGTAAATTTCGTTTTTTTTTTTTGCTTGTATTTAGTGTATTTGGTCTCATTTTGTGTTTCGGTTTATGCTGTGCATTTCGAGATTTGCGTTGATTTGACGCTGCGAAAAATTTGTTATTTAGTTTTTGTATTTGGAAGCTAGGGATTTGAAGATAGTTAAAAGTTTTGAGCTCGTGTTTTAAATTTTACTAGAGCAAAGGATAATGTGACAGCGTATTGTTGAGAAGCTTGCTTAAGGTTTTGAACGTGAATAGCTGCATTGTGTTTCAATGGCTGTGAATTAGATGAGCAACAAAAAATTGAAAAAAAAATCAATCTGGAAAGTTTAATAAGATGTAGCTGTTTGAACGAAAATGGAAATTTTGAAAGTTAGGTTTTAAAAGTGAATAGGTTTAATTGTAGGGAAATGCTAACGAGTGCCCTAAGGGCAAGGTTCGAAAACTCGGTGTGCGGTGTGAGGCGATCCCTCGCGTGAGGCGAGGCGGACAGCCTCGAGGCGGTCGAGGCGACAGCCTCAATCCGAACACGAAAAAAAACTAAAAGCAATAAATAATCTACAACTAATACATACAAGAATCTATCAAAATTAAACAAAATGAAATATAATAAAATAAGTTCATGAAATAAAATGACCGCTATTCTCTGAATAGGCTATTATTTGTGTTTAATAGCATAAAATGTGGGTATGAAGTGTCATCCTTCAAAAGGTCATCATCATATATAATTTCTATCATAAATAAATTTATTAATAATAAATTATAATTAATAAATATATATAATAGTGAATGATTATTTTTAGTGATAATTATTTTGCCATTTTCGGCTAAGCATTGAGGTCGAGCTACTCTGTTAATATGATTAACAATACTGGCAGGAAAATAAAATTGAAAATTTTATTTTCTGTACCTTTTTAGTCTATAAAGAAGCTCAAGTTGAGACTCTTTGTCCCTACTTTCAGTTTCCTTATATTTATTTTTATTTTTCTTTTAAAAATAATGACTTCACGGCTTTTGGGTTGAGGCGTCCGCCTCAAACCGCCTCAAGCTGCCTCGACTCGAGGCGTCATGAGGCGGGCCGCCTCAGGCCTTTGAGGCGGTCCTATTGAAAACTCGGTTTGAGGCGACAGCCTTGACGCACCATAGCTGCGAGGCGGCGCCTCGAGGCGCGCCTCAGATGGAGTTTTTAAACTATGCCTAAGGGCACTCATTAAAGATCAATTTTAGGAAAGTTTTCATGGGAAAAAGGAAAAAGGAAAAAGTAATTAATGTTTTGACAATTTTTTGCATTTCCCATAAAAGTGATGTGAAAACTTTCCTAAAATGGATCCTTAATGAGTGCCCTTAGGGCACTCGTTAGCATGACCCTTAATTGTAATAGGTTTCAAAGTCTGGGGGAATTGTTGAATTGGATGTTATTGTTCAAGTGCAATTTTAATAATTTAGGATTTGGAAAGAAGGAAAAATCAGTCAGGAAAGATCAATTAGATGACGTGACCGTGTTCTTTATTCTTATAATATTACAACTGTTGCTTTGTTTTTATTATGTTAGTCGATAGAATTTTCCTTTACTCTTTATTTTAGAGAAGTGCGCGTGCGCATGTGTTGGGTGTGGTTTTGCGGATTGACTGTTTTCTTCTACTGATTGAAATTGTTTATTTTATGTTACGTAGGAAGATTTATGGAAGGAGGTGTTCCCTGTTGGAACGGAGGTTAGTTTGATAATTTGGTTTACACATATTTGCTTATGAATGTTGTTTAATTGCTTTCTGCATAAGTGCATATAATAAAGTCAGTTCTTTTGCTTGTCAGTGGGATCAATTGGATTCAGTCTACCAATTTAAGTGGAACTTCTCGAATCTAGAAGTAAGGCATTAAACATCTTTGCTTGTAATTTTTCTGTTTATGGATTTGCTCTTTGGTGTATTCCATTTTCTTATGGTATTGTTTACATGTGGATGTGGTTTAAAAGAACCAATTGGAGAGTAAGTGATAAATTAACTTTTAATTGTGTGGACAGGATGCATTTGAAGAAGGGGGTGTGCTTTATGGGAAGAAAGTTTATCTCTTTGGTTGTACAGAGCGTAAGTGGCTGCCGTATTCGAACTTGTTGGCTCTTTGGAGGCATTTTCATTCCGCTCACACATATGTAATGGAGTATGCAAATGATGTTTATAGATGCTAAATTTTGATCAAGTTCTCTGTTCTTGCAGCTCAATTGGTACCGTTTGAGGATAAAAACAAAATTGTCTGCATACCTGTGGTGGTGGCTGTAAGTTTGTTCACGTGATTGCCTTTTTGCGTGTGAGGTTTGCCAAAAACAGTTCTTTTTGCTACCATACTTGAATATTGGTATTTATTGTTTCAGGTTGTATCTCCTTTCCCTCCTTCTGATAAGATAGGTATTAAATCAATTCAGAGAGAGGTGGAAGAAATAGTTCCTATGAAGGAAATGAAGATGGACTGGGTTCCATATATTCCTTTCGAGAACAGGTATCTAAAATTGCACTTTTTATGCCATTGATTTGAACTAATTACCTGGAATTGTTTCTCTCGACTCATCGTAAGGTTTTGTTTCATAAATTTTTGATGTCATTTTATAATGTAATTCCTCTACAGAGAGAGACAAGTTGAAAGGTTGAAATCTCAAATATTTATTTTGAGTTGCACCCAAAGAAGGTAAAAGTTGTATTTTCACATTCTCTCTTTCTATTCTTTTTATTTTTCTTTTAGTTTTTAAATATTTAGTAGGAATTGATGGGCTTTTGAAATGGGGCAGAGATATAAGGTGTAACTTTGTAATGCATTTTATGCTATAAATTGATGTTAACATATTCTGTAGAAAAATTCTTATTTAAGGTTCATTATATTTTGTGTTTATATGAGGGAGACTAAGGAGCATTCATGTATTTAGTGTACACTATATATTGAAGGAATAAGTTAAGACTTTGATTTTATCATGAAAATATGAAATAACCCATTAAGACTTGGCTTTTTACTCATCACAATCTTTCCTGCAGCTATGTAACCTAAACTTTCATGTCTCTTTCACCCCTTCTGAATACATAACTATGATATGTTAAGTTTTACATACCATAAAATATGATAAATCTCTAAAATTTGGTGCAGATTTTAACAATTCAGAAATTTTCATGCATGTTTAGCCTTTCAGTTTGATTAGGAAAAGACTTTTGGCTTGCTATCGTTGAATTCTTTTGGCAAATGTTATGATGTTTGTATAATGAATAATCATTTATTTGCTTTCCATCCTTCAGGTCTGCTTTGAGACATTTGAAGGTGGAACGTATTAAGAAATTTGAATACTGCCTACCTTGTGAGTATAGAGTTAAATTTTGATGTCCATTGTTGCATTGTAGACTCTGTTCTAAAACGCGCCGCCTAGGCGCGCCTAGGCGGCGCGTATAGGCTCGGCGGCCTATGGCCGCCGCCCTGGCCCCAAATCGTTGGGGCCAGGCGTTTGCCGGAATGGGCGGCATTTTCTGCCCATTCCGGCAAATTTTGGTCGCGAAATTCGGTGGTCAACGGCCGTTGACCGCCGTTGACCGGCGGTCAACCGCCGTTGACCGACTCAGAATTCAAAATTGATGATGTTTTCCGGTCGGATTTTACACCCTAATCTTATCCCTAACCTTAATTTTACAAAAAAAACTCTCTAACTCATCAATTTTAAAAATCCCCAATTTGATGCATAAACCCTAATTTTAAAAAACCATAATTTCTTCAATTTTTGTTAGTTTCTCATGAAATTGACCCTCTATAAATCTTACCTATTGCTCAAACAACATTTCCTATGATTAATTTGTCAAAATCACTCCAAATCTTAAACCTAATTATGAAAATTCTCTATTTCCGATTAGTTTCCTAGGCCCCGCCTAGGCCCCGCGTAGGCGCCCTAGGCGCTAGGCGCTGGGTCGCCGCCCGACTAGCGCCTAGCGCGTTTTAGAACACTGATTGTAGATGAGCTTTATAGTTGTTGAGCAGGATGATGGATTTTACTCAAATGTGCTACTGTAAAATTGTATTTATGCATCTGCTGTTTGGGGACAAAACTTGTATTTAATATCAGCTGTACTTTGTTTTAATTTGGAAAGGAATAAAGACAGTGGTGATTCATTATGTATCATTGCTACTTCATGCGGCTCTTTAGCAGCTCCTTGACATGCTTATATTTTTTTTGACAGATTTCTACCAGCCATTCAAGGAAGATGAATTTGAGCAAAGCACTGTGGTTCAGATAATGTTCCCAGTAGAACCTCCGGTATGTTATGTTGATAAAAAAAACTAATAGACGTCAACCTTTGAATTGTAAAGATCATATGGTTATTTTTGAACTAACTGTCATGCTTACCTTTATTGGAATGAATGAAACAAACTTAATTCGAAACTTCTGTAAAATGACATTTTTTTCTTTATTACTGCAGGTTGTGTGCGAGTTTGATTGGGAATTCGACGAAGTTGATGTATGGAATTATCCTCCTTGGTTGTGTTTCAGTATAACGTGAATGGTTTTACATGTGAAGTTGGTGCTGTGTCTAGTGCTTAACATTATGGCAAGAGTTCAACGATCCATTGACAGTTGTCAAGCTACCACTCAGTGTTGGGGTCCTTTTAAACCATAGGATCTTGGTTGGGTTGATATTTCATTAATCTTTTGCCATACTCTTGCCTCAACATTTTCATTACTGATCACCTATTTAAACCTGGAGTTATAGCACTGTTTGGTCAATTTGCTACCTGTGGAGGATGGACTTAGGCACAATGTTATTGCTGAATTATTTTGTTGTTATTCTCATTCTCCCTTGAAAAAAGAATAAGAAAACTGATTGATAAATGTGTCTGTGAGCTGTAGGAGTTCACTGATAAGCTGATTGAGGAAGAGGCATTAACTGAAGATCAAAAGGATGCTTTTAAGGTAACTCTAATGATGGTTTTAGAAGTAACTAATAGAATTACTAAATTCTGGAGCGACTGATGGTTTTTCCTTTCCTTTTTGTTCTCAGGATTTTCTGAGAGAGAAAGTTTGGGAAGCAAAGAAAGCCAATCGAGAGGTATTTAATTGCTTGTAGAAATTATCATGTTAGAAATATTTTCTTTATCGTGTTAGAAATATTTTCTTTATTTATCCAAGAGTCATTAAAAGTTTCATGTATTGTAGGCAAGGGAGGCCCGGAGAAAAGCAATCAAAGAAATGACTGAGGAGTCTAAAGCAGCTTTTGAGAGTATGAGGTTTTACAAGTTCTATCCTGTGAAAGCACCAGATACACCAGATGTATCAAATGTTAAGGTAAAGTTGCAATATCACCGCTTCATATGGTACATGATGAGTATAACCTTTTAGATTCTTGTGTCTTTGGGTCTTTGAAATTCAAAAGCGGCATTGATTCTATGTGCATTAATACTTGGCTTGAGCTTAGTAATAGGGGTGTTCACGGGTCGGGTTTTTTTAAAATTTTGTGAGACCCGATCGGGTCGGGTCACGCGAGTCGGCCAATTTTTTTAATTTTTTTTTAATGAATAATTATTTTGAAATATAAATATTAGTTATTTTATTTTCCGAAAATTATCATATATGTAAAGTTTCAAGACAACAAAAGTAATAAATAAATGAAATAATAGTAAAAATTTTAAAAAAATAATAAAATTTTTAGAAAAATAATAAAATATTATAGGGTCGGGTCGGGTTTTAAGGTCAAACCCGTGACCCAATCCGCAAATTTCGGGTTGGGTTGACTTGACTTGACCTGAAAAACTACTAATTTCTTTTGAAACCCGCGCGGGTCGGGTCGCCGGTTGACCCGAAAATTTGAACACCCCTACTTGGTAATGATATAGCTGCATACCAAGCAACATTTTGCTTTGATAATTCAGAGTGTTGTATACTGATTTCAATCATTTGAGAAAAACTAAAAATTTGATATTTTATTTCAATGTTTTAAAATTTCCAATCGTGATGTGGTGTTAAGTTAATATGATCAATTCAGTTGATTTAGTGGACTAGCTTTGTTTTATGAACTCTTGGAAATTCGATTGTAAGAATCACTAAAGCATGGAGATTATTGAAAATGTTCGAGCCAAAAGTCTCTTGCGCCCTTAACCCCTAAAAGAAAAAAAGAAAAAACCATAGTTGTGCTTTTCAAAGTCATATGTAAATGAACTTTTGATACCTCCATTATGTCAAATAGTCATCTCATTTTTATATCCCGGGCGACCAGTTCTTTCTTGTTATGTCTTGCTTTTGGAGCTTACCTTAGGCGATTTAAGTGGTATCATTTTTTATTCTGCTTGACTTTTGATTTGCTGCTTGGTTTGAAGTTTACTTGAATTTGTTTCTAATGCCCCTTCTGTTATTGGGATTTGGAAGAAAGGGACTTGATCCACTTTTGTGTTAAATTAAACTTAAAAAAGGAAAGCGATGAAGGGGATTCACAATTATAAGTTTTGTTACTGAAGGATCAAAAAGATCTGGTGCTTTATGAAATGTACATAATGCATTGCATTCATGGCATATCTCTTCCTATTAAAATTCAAGTAATCATTTTGTCGTCATTAGGTACAGAAGTCATTGTTAATTAGATTCATGCCTTCTGCAATTAAGCTCTCGTGAAAAGATGCATTGTGATTATTTAATTTAATTTTTTTTAGTGGTCTAGTGGGAAAAGACTTTATTTGGGTAAAGCCATAGTGGTCTCTTTGGTATTCAAAATGCATATGCTTTGTCGTCCATTTTTTATCTGTCTTCTTGAACTGCTAGAATACTTGGTATTTGCTATTTCCACACAACTATGCTGCTACACTTCTAGTTTCTTCAATTAATATTATTGCTGTATTATAATTTTTTTTTTTTTTTTTTTTTTGCAGGCTCCATTCATAAACAGGTACTACGGGAAGGCTCATGAGGTTCTATAATTGAGCAGAGCAATCATCAAACAATTGTATAACAGAGATAACGAAGTCTGCTCCAACTTCCAAAGCCCATGTCCATCCCTCAACGATTTTGATCATCATCAAGGACGTTAGGGGCATGCCCTTTGTGGCCACGTCACATCATTTCTTAGGTCAGTTGCTCTGTCTCAGGAGAAATATGTAAACTTTATAGTCTCAGCTTATAGATTCAGTTTACGTTACCATAGGAGAGAAATAAGTAAGATACATTGGCGAGGCCTTTTCAATTTTCAATCAATTTCTTGCACTTTTGGAGTAGACTTATTCTCTTGCTCAAGTTTGTCCGGGTTTTCCTTTTGTTACTTTCTAGTAATTTTTGTCGTGTACGAATAAAAGTTACATTTTTTAACATAATAAATGAAAGAACCAGTTCAGTAATATTCTGGAGCAAAACCATTGAGCATTTTCTGGGCAGTTGACATAATGTTGCATCTTCATGTATGTGTCGCTTGATCCGGGATTCAATCACGCATAGACTGATAAATTACGAGCAGCGGCAGCAAGAAGTGTTCGGCGTGAGAAAGGCACGAGGCCACATAATAATGGTGCTAGCAAAAAGCAGAGTACAACAGAACAGGGATCATGAGCTAGATGGTCAGATAGACTTGGGGTAGGCAAATTTTCCTGTCCCGTTGGATGGAATTTGGGACAAATTTTTATGTTTCGATTTGAAATCAGGACGGAATTTAACCAGATGTAGGATAGGGTGGGACCATGATTGATTCTCGGCCTGTCCCGTCGCATTGCCAAGGTAGACTAATATATAACAAATTCAAAAATTGATCATTCAATAACTGAGGTATTTAAGATGAAATATTGGTTGATAGCAATCCACAGGCTAATAATATAAGAAAAATGCTAACGAGTGTCATAAGGGCATTATTTAAGAATCTATTTCAGAAAAGTTTTGATGGAAAAAAGAGAAAAAAGTAATTAATGTTTTGATAGTTTTTTTCATTTCCCATAAAAATGATGTTAAAATTTTCCTAAAATAAATACTTAATTAATGTCATAAGGGCATTCGTTAGCATGACTCATAATATAAAGCCTTGACAACCGTCCTCTTCAGTTAGATTTCAAGTGAGTTATTCTTATGAACTTTTATATGACATCAGAGCTCACTAACAGAAGAGCACGGGCTGTCTTGAGTTGTTATGAATTTTGAATCGTAGGCGAATTTTTAAAATATGATTCATATTGATAAAAAGATAATAAAAATATCTTAAAAATTAAAATTTAATTTATGACCTTAATATTATGTCAGATTTTATGATCCCAACCATTATGTGCCGAATGGGTCTCAATCTAACTCTTTGTTTGGTAGAGTGTTAATGTTAATGTTTCGACACTCTACTAAACATCTACTTTAACGCTCATAAAATCATAATCTCATAACATGAACTTATTTTTTTGATAATATCTTATATTTTATTATTTATTTTCTAATTTATAAATTAATTTACACTCTCCACACGTACTTTCAGAGAAGCATACCTGATCAAACAGGCCAAAATTGAGCCCACTGGAGATTTGGTTCATCCACCAATGTTTTAGATCAAGGCTAATTCCGATGGTGGAGATTTTTAACAAAAAGAAAAAGGGTTCTAGAAATATGAACCTACTCGGATCCTTTGGATTCAGGTTCGAAATTAAAATTTCCAAATTCGAATTCTAGAATTTCGGATGGACACGGATCCAAATATAGATTCAGATCCCTTAAATAGTATCTGAATTTGCTATCCCTAACAATAATATACTGTTAAAATTAAATTACATATAAATTTGTTGACGGTGGATTTTGGTCTCAGGGTAATATTGGAATATCACTCCCGAAGAAATCCTCTTCCAACTGTGAATTTGTTTGGTTATGGGGGACCAAAGGCAAATTTAGCGGAAAACGAGAAAATACGCCAATCAGACAAGGTGGTTTAACGTGGTTCGGTGGATTTTGGGATCCGACCTACGTCCACGGGCAAGAACAGGGTGGTGCTTTTTTATTACTCAAATACACTCCTCGAGTCTCTTCCTTGCTTTTACAAATCAGAGCTCTATGATTCTAATCTTTCACTCTTGTGATGATTTTTCAGATGATCTTTTACACATGCTCTACCCTTCTATTTATAATAATACAGAAATCAGATTCCTATTCGTATAAGAAATCTTATTTGGACCCAATCTTCTCTTCTTGTAAGGTTTCCTGATCCGGTATTGCCTTCTTCTTCCGTATTCCCTTTTGGACTCTGTTTCCTTCTCCTTGCGAGAGTAGGATATCTTCCTTATCTTATCCATAAGAATATGGTGCTGTTGTCTTGAACACGGTCCGTCGTCTGGTCGGTCTTTAATGAGGTCGGCCATGACAATCTTTTATGCTGAGAGCGTTCCTGCCGATATCTATAGTGCTCGGTCATCTGAACCAAAGTGGTCGGTTTTCACATGAACTGGTCGGGTCGGCTACATGATCTCAGCCAGACAGAGAATTTACCCTTCTGTCATTGTCGTGCTGTCTTAAATGTTGTAGCGCCTGAAAACACCATCAACATCTGTCCCCTAGTTCTCGGTTTCAACGAGTATGTGAGTTGGTACCGGGAACTATATGAAGAGGGTGTGCTGACTGTCTTCGCTGGTAGTCGTCTCAGGATGTAAAAAAGAATTTTCTTGCCGTTCTAATCATCTTTCCTCGAGACGTACAACCGTCATGTCTTCTTTAAATGCATATCAAATCAACTTTAGGGTTTCTTCTAATGTTCGACACTTGTCAAACATCCGCTGGGTTCCCGCCAAAAGAGGGGACGAATCGACCGTGCAGAGGCGTTTTCACAGTGGGCTGATCTCAGCCGTCTGTTTGAACTTGGGAGGCCCCTTTTGTGGCCGACACTTGGCGTTCATCCGAGCTTTTCCTTTAGATCCAATGGTCACGAGCGTCCTGGTCACGACTATAAGAAGGGGAGGCTTCTACTGTTCCATTTTTTTCGGCAATTTCCCCTTCCTCTCTGCAAGTATCTCGGTTGATTTGCTCATATCTGCATCTCGGATTTCAACTGCGGGCTTCGTTCTCTGCTGTGAGCATAAGGAGCGGGCATTACCGTACTGCACGACCTCCTGTTTTTTCCGAGAAGAACAAGTAGGTTCTCTGAACGACTTCTCCTCTTTTTTATGCTGTGACTCTGTTTGTTTATTTTACTTAGGGAGAGACTTGTGGTTTTGCTGGGTCTTGCTTTAGGGCACTTTTAGAGACTCCCTATCTAGTTTAGCACGGACACCGTGGGTAGCTCCTCATAGACTGATTCTCCTCCCTTCTCTGTTTTTCTGGGTGTCAGGGATGTCTGACAATAGTTCTCCCTCCGAAAGGCCTGCCAAGATTTCACCTCCCCCTGCTGAAGAGCTTTCCTCGCGCTCAGGGGCACCTAGTGTAGAAGACCTTGACACTACCCCTACTGCTTCTGAGATTGAAAATGATTCCTACCACCAGAGAGTTCCTCGGAATGACCCAGAGCCTGGTGAACTTGGGTCGTCGGCTCTGGATATGAACCGTCCCTCCAAGATAACCGAGGATGATCTCGCCCTTCTCCGTCAGCGGTATAATATTCCGATAGACATCGCCCTTGAAGTTCCCGGCCTATGGATCGTGCCAGCCAACCTGACGAAGGCTCGGTAGCACTCATTCCTATCTTCTTTGAGTGCGGGCTACGGTTGCCGATCCAGCCTTATTTCGCTTGGACGTTGGCTGAGATGGAAATCGCCCCTTGTCAGCTGAGTCTGAATAGTTGGAGAATTTTGGCCGGGCTGTACGCAGCTTGGCATCGGGCAGGGCTCGGGGAGCCCTCTTTTGAAGAGGTGAAGAGGGTGTATCGTCTGAAGGCCAACCCAAAAGCTCATCATGGTTGGTATTATCTTTCTGCTTACAACAGCTCTATGAACATCGTCCAGAAGCTCCTTGATTCCAATAAGAACTTCAAGGATCTCTGGTTTTGGGCTACCGGGGATTGGGGACGGTCCCTGTTTTCAGATGTAGGGGAGACCTTGGTGCCGGATATTTTCAGGGCTGGAGGTTAGGAGTCTAATGTCCCTTTACTCTTTCTCTGTTCCTGTTCTTTAGTCTCTTAAGGTTTTTAACTTCTCTGGTTCCTCCCAGCTTGTTGGCGAGATGCTCCCAAGGTTTCTCGTCAGGTTCGGAAGCGGGTATCCTGGGCTCGGAATTATGCTGCCCACTGGAGGGAGCTGGTAAATGATGCGGCTTTTGTTGAGTCTGGCCTTATTCGGGCTGTCCCCACGGATGTCTCGGGTCGGATAGGTAGATGTCTTGCTGTTTGTTCTGTCTTCCTTGTTTGTTTCATTATGTTTGATATCTTTGTATATGCTTGGTCCCTGATTTTCTTCTTTTTTTGGTAGGCATGTCGAAGAGGCCTAAGTTTCTTGAGAAGTTGGCCGGTACCATGAAGAAAGCCGGCCGTGCTGATGTTGGAACTTCCCGGGCACAGCCTGACACTGCTGGGACTGAGCGGGCGTCTCAAGGAGATGTCCAGCCCGCTGCTCGGAGTCTCTCTTCTCCTGGTGCACAATCATCGGGGTCCGCTCGTCTTACCAGTCCGCCAAAGCCTCTTAGGAAGAGGAGGCGTCCATTTGGGGCCGAGGAGACCGAGCTGGTCCAAGAGGAGGAGGAAGAAACTGCTCCGGTTAAGAGGAAGGATGTTCGTAGGGGGAGGAAGTCCTCTGAAGGCTCCTCCAAAAAACGGAAGGGCCCTGTGGTCCTCGGGGTGGACGACTTGGGGGAAAATATCCAGGAGGCCACTTCCCATTTAGTGCCGGCCTTCAATGAATTGGCCGAGGTGATTCCTCCTGAGGAGGTCTCGAGGTATGAGGATATCTCGCCCGAGGCGGTGATTGCCGAGATGAGCTCTCAGATGGCGAAGGTATTTTCACTTCCCTTCTCGATTTTTGGGTCTTGGCTCTTTTTATTTTATGTGTTGACTCCTTTCTCCTTTTTTGTGTGCAGGCCAACTATCTCATGGCCAAGAATAAGGGTCTTCTTCTGACTTTGTTGTCCGAGGGTGGTCAGGCCCAGAGGCTTCAAAATCGTCTCTCCGAAGTGGAGGCAAAGCTGGCTGACCGGGAGGGGACGATAGAGAACCTTCAGTTGGCTGCCGTCGAGAACTTCAAAACGAATAAGGCTCTTAAGGCTGCTGCCTCACTGGAGCGAAAACTTGCTGACACTGCCCGGGAGGATTTGAAGGCCGCCCAATCTGAGATTGGCGTTTTGAAAGGGAAGGTGGCAAGTGCTGAGGCCAAGTTGAAGAACAAAGACGAGGAGGTTGCACGGTCCCGAGATAGTCTTGAGAGGAAGAAGACCGAGCTTGAGGAGAAAGAGGTTGATCTCGAGGAGAGAGAGATCGAGCTTGAGAAGAGGGAGAGTGAGTTTGAGGCCGAGAAGGAGGCTGTCCGCCTAGAGGGGGTTGGTGACTGTGCTGAGTTGATACCGATGGTGTTACCAGATTTGAATATGGACCCCATCCGTGCGGCCATCAGTTATTGCAAGGGGGATATTTCCGAGGAGGAATTCCAGAAGTGGCTCCCTCCACCTACCGGGGAGGTTATGAATCCTGATCCGATTTCGGTCGTCCCGGCTTCTGGAGTTCCCCTAGAAGGACGATCTGATCTTCCATCCTCCGATGAGGACTGCCTCGAGATACCTCCTCCCGTCCCTGAAGTAGAGGTCTGTCCTGCTGTCGAGGTTGAAGCCACAGTCCCTCCTCCCGATGCCGAGCCTCTTCTCCCGCCACCTGAACCATATGAGGAAGGAAATCCTGCTCCTGTGCGGGCTGAATGAAAAGGGTAACCCTACCGGGGCCCTATGTACACTTTAACTTTTTGTAATAACATTACAATTTTATACACACATGTATGTTTATGTCTATTTATCTCTCTCTCTTCTCTTTTTTTTTTTTATGCTTCTCGTTATCCTAACAATTTTAAGGCTCATTAGGGGTCAGCATGAGCCGGAGGGGTCTAATTTGGTCCCGAGCAGAGTGAGGCATTTGGACCTGGGGGAAAGTTATGTCCCCAGTCGAGAGAGCTGGCTTAGTGGGACGTACCTCGACCCCGAGCTGGGCGGAAGACTTGGGTTCTGGGGGAATGTTACCTCCCCAAACCGAAGAAACTTGACTCGGTGGGACGTAACCCGACCCCGAGCTGGGCGAAAGACTTGGGTTCTGGGGGAATGTTACCTCCCCAAACCGAAGAAACTGACTCGGTGGGAAGTAACCCGACCCCGAGTTGGGCGAAAGACTTGGGTTCTGGGGGAATGTTACCTCCCCAAACCGAAGAAACTGACTCGGTGGGACGTAACCCGACCCCGAGCTTGTAAGAATCTCTTGGCCCTGGGGGAATGTTACGTCCCCAATCCAAAAGCAGACTCGGTGGGACATCGCCCGACCCCGAGCTGTTAGAATCACTTGGCCCTGGGGGAATGTTACGTCCCCAGTCCAAAGACAGACTCGGTGGGACATCGCCCGACCCCGATCTGTGAGAATTACTTGGCCCTGGGGGAATGTTACGTCCCCAGTCCAAAGGCAGACTCGGTGGGACATCGCCCGACCCCGATCTGTGAGAATTACTTGGCCCTGGGGGAATGTTACGTCCCCAGTCCAAAGGCAGACTCGGTGGGACATCGCCCGACCCCGATCTGTGAGAATTACTTGGCCCTGGGGGAATGTTACGTCCCCAGTCCAAAGAGCAGACTCGGTGGGACATCGCCCGACCCCGATCTGTGAGAATCACTTGGTCCTGGGGGAATGTTACGTCCCCAGTCCAAAGGCAGACTCGGTGGGACATCGCCCGACCCCGATCTGTGAGAATTACTTGGCCCTGGGGGAATGTTACGTCCCCAGTCCAAAGACAGACTCGGTGGGACATCGCCCGACCCCGATCTGTGAGAATTACTTGGTCCTGGGGGAATGTTACGTCCCCAGTCCAAAGAGCAGACTCGGTGGGACATCGCCCGTTACCGATCTGTTTATCTTAGTGGCCTCGGCGGAACGAAATCCAGCCCCGAGCCGAATTTTTTTTTTTTTAAAGGATTTTGCCAGGCAAGGAATTTTTATTCATGCTTGGGGGCGTGCTGCCCTTTTTACAACAGTTGTTCATATTCGGTGTTTTGCCCGGTTTTTGCAAAAAAGAAAATAGAAGAAAGGAAAGTTGATTTTTACGGGAAGTACTTTCTTAACATTTCGGCGTTCCATGGTTTCTTCAACCTCGTGCCGTCCAGATGTTCTAGGATGTAGGCCCCTGGTCTTACTACTTCGGTGATTTTGTAGGGTCCTTCCCACTTGGCACCTAACGACCCTTCTTCTGGTCGTCGGGTGTTCAGAGTCACTTTCCTTAGCACTAGATCGCCTGTTAGAAAGGAGCGGGTCCGAACTCTCCTATTGTAGAAGCGGGCCATTCTCTGTTGGTAGATTGCTGCTGCTCTTATCGGGCCGAGAAGCAGGGTCTTTCCTTGTGTTCTCGTCGTCCTCGTCTCTTTGTCTCTTCTTGGTGCCTCTTTCCACGCAGAGGGTCTCTCGCGAGTAAGTGGCAAAACAGTTGCGGGCTATCTTCTGGCTTCCGCATATGATCCCGATCCCTTCCCGTGTGGGGAACTTCAATTTCAAGTAATAACAGGACATTGCGGCCTTGGTTTTCATCATGAAGGGGCGGCCGATAATGACTTGATAACTGCTCATGCAGTCTACTACAGTGAAGTTTATCATGATTGTTCGGGTTTTGGGGGCGGCTCCGATCGTCATTGCTAGTTGACAACTTCCCAGCGGGACGACCGTTGATCCCCCGAAACCGTACAGGGGGGTGATGTCTTTGGTTAGAGCTGTGCATTCTACCCCCAGGCTCTCCAAAGTTTCTTTGGAAATTATGTCTACTGCGCTCCCGGGGTCCACCAAGATTCTGTCCACTTCTGTGCCGCCGATTGTTGCTTTGATTATTAGTGCGTCGTCATGGGGGGAACTTACCCCCTGAGCGTCTTCATCGGTGAACATAATGGGTGTCGACCGACTTCCTCGTGGGTTGGGATTTTTTCTGTTTTCAGCACCTCTGTCCCCCGTGCTCGGCTGTAATTCTTCCTCGACCGGTTAGAGTCCCCGGCCAGCGTTGCCCCTCCTGCGATGACGTTCACCTCTCGGTTCCTTACCCTTTGTCTGGCGGCCATGATCTCGTGGTCGATGTAATTGTTCAGGTACCCGTTCCGGGCCAGGTCCTCCATTTGTTCCCGCAGGTCCTTGCATTCATCGGTTGTGTGCCCTTTTAGATTGTGGTGCAGGCAGTAGGATCTTTTGTTTTTTCTGTCTGGGGGAAACCTCCTGAGGTCGGGCTCTATTAAGAGGCCTTTCTCCCGTATTTCCATGATGATTTCCCCTGGCGGCTTGCTTAGGGGAATATACGCTTCCTCTCGGACCACATGGTTTACTTGAGTTGCGGGCCTTTTGCCTTGATCCTTTTGTGCCATTGGTTTGAACTCTTTGGGTGTTGGATTGAATTTCCGGAATTCTCTTTCCGGTCGCCGATGGTCTTCTCTCCTTGTTACCCTTTCTCTGGCGGTTGTCCCTCTCCGGGATACTTTCTCCTCGCTTTCTAGTAGGACGTGCTTCATGGCTACCTCCAGTGCAGTAGCGTAGTCTGGTGTCTCATGGATCCTCAGGTGGGTCCACAGTTTCCCGACCCTTAGGGCCCATTTCAGACTTTCCAGGGCTTCTTGGGATTCGTACCCTCTGACCTCGAGTACAGTGTTGTGATACCTTTCAATGAAGCTTTTCAGTGTTTCGTCGTCTCCTTGTTTTATGAGCCTTAGTTCTCCTATTGTTTTTTTAGGGGTGCAGGCTCCTTTGAAATGCCGGATAAATGACTTCTTAAGTTGGGAGAAGCTCTGAATGCTCATCGGGGCCAGACTTCTATACCATAGGATGGCAGGCCCCCCTAAAGTTAAGGGAAATACTTTGCATATGGCGTCGCCCGTTACCCCCTGTACTTCCATCAGGAGGACAAAGTTTTCAATGTGGGATTTTGGGTCGGAGTGGCCTTTGTATGGTGCCATGGTCGGCATGTTAAATCGCTTCGGAAACTGTGCTGCCTTTATTTCTTCCGTAAGGGGAGACCCCTCTTCCTCGCCTCGGGTGTCTCCCGCCCCGATCTTGAGGCCTTCTCCCCATCTGGTCATCTCTTTTCTCAACCAAGATTTTATTTCACGGGTTGTGCCCCCGTGCCGCCTTCTGTGTTCTTATGTTCGCCTGTCGCCCCGGGCGTGGCGTTCTTTAAACCCAGAGGTCTCCTGTACGTCTTCGTTATACTTTCTATCCTCCCTCTTGGAGTTGTAAAAACTGTCGGAGGAGGGGTCGGGTGATTGTTCCTCCTCTTCTTCTTCCCATGTGTCTTCTGATCTTCCTACCACCGCAGATCTTATCCCATAGGGGCCTCTCTTTTTGGGTCCATCGTCTTCGCTTACATCTACTACTATTTTCCCTCTTTCCCTCCTCTGTCCGGTCTCGGTTTCAGTTTTCTCGTTGTTTGCTCCTTCCATTCTTTCTAGTCGATCCATCATAGACCTCATGCCATCTTCCATTTTTTTCATCCAGTCCATTGCCGGACCTCCTGGTTGGTGATTTCCGTCATCCGCCATTTGTCTTATCACGTGAACTGCTTTTTGTGAAGTTCCCCACAGACGGCGCCAACTGTTGACGGTGGATTTTGGTCTCAGGGTAATATTGGAATATCACTCCCGAAGAAATCCTCCTCCAACTGTGAATTTGTTTGGTTATGGGGGACCAAAGGCAAATTTAGCGGAAAACGAGAAAATACGCCAATCAGACAGGGTGGTTTAACGTGGTTCGGTGGATTTTGGGATCCGACCTACGTCCACGGGCAAGAACAGGGTGGTGCTTTTTTATTACTCAAATAAAACTCTTCGAGTCTCTTCCTTACAAATCAGAGCTTCACTCTTGTGATGATTTTTCAGATGATCTTTTACACATGCTCTACCCTTCTATTTATAATAATACAGAAATCAGATTCCTATTCGTATAAGAAATCCTATTTGGACCCAATCTTCTCTTCTTGTAAGGTTTCCTGATCCGGTATTGCCTTCTTCTTCCGTATTCCCTTTTGGACTCTGACTCCTTCTCCTTGCGAGAGTAATATCTTCCTTATCTTATCCATAAGAATAGGGTGCTGTTGTCTTGAACACGGTCCGTCGTCTGGTCGGTCTTTAATGAGGTCGGCCATGACAATCTTTTATGCTGAGAGCGTTCCTGCCGATATCTATAGTGCTCGGTCATCTGAACCAAAGTGGTCGGTTTTCACATGAACTGGTCGGGTCGGCTACATGATCTCAGCCAGACAGAGAATTTACCCTTCTATCCTTGTCGTGCTGTCTTAAATGTTGTAGCGCCTGAAAACACCATCAAAAAAATTATTATACCATAATTATTAATCATATAACTGTAAAAACTCAACCCAAAAATCAATTAGCATCGAATCTAAAATCCTCAACCCATATGTTTGTCGTTGTCCTTTCCCACTAATTAAATATTTAAGTAATTAATTAATTAATTAATTCTAAGCTGATTTATACAAGTTCTGCAAAATCAAAAAGCCATTTCTCTTTCTGGGCTAATTGTTGCTTCTTAGCCCTTAGGAAACTAAACTTTAAGCAGTATCATATTTTTATGATATGATTTCTTTTTTGAAACATTGAAAATATCGCCGTCAAATTATTCAACCCGAATTTATAAAAATTCTCAGTTATTTCAGGTTCTTATAAAAATACATCATTTGAATTCGAACCTGAAATTTGGAGAACCAAATCTCAAATCTTTGCCACCAAGCCACATCTTTCTTGAGAGATTTTTTATATATGATATGATGGAAATTATAATTTGAAAAATTAATATCAATATGTAATTAAGTGAAATTAAAGAAGACATAATAAAACATTAAAATAATCTTTTAATCTCTTTGAAATTAATATACAAAATCTAGTTTTAGTAACTTAATTGGGATTATCCAAAAATTCATCATCTAAATTCATTATAATTTTTTAAATATCGTGTATAAAGATATAATTTGCTTCATATTCATGGACATTTAGGGGAGACTATTACATAATTATTGCATAATATTTAATTTAAAAATTTAAAGTGTTATGATGACATTAAATAATAATTGGAAATGCCAATTACTAATTTTCCAAGTTATTAATTAACTTAAGTAAAAACTATATGGAAAAATGATAAAAGTCCTCAATAAATTAATCATTTTTCTCTCATGTTTTAAAATTCATCAAACTCCTTTGACCTTACAAAAAAAAAAATAGGGAAATTAAATAAAAATTTTATCGACAGGTAGGTTTTCATCAATTTTAAAATATGATGGAGAAATGAATAATATTTACAAACAACAAGAGGTTTTGGTAATCTTCAGATATATAAATAGCAAATGAATGCAAGATTGTAGGTTCGGATCTGGGGAGTGCGTTTCTTGTAAGAGCCTAGGATAACCGGAAGTTTTACCTATTCCGCTTAAGTCCGAAAATAGTGATTTGACGGCATAATTTCCAACGATTTTCAAAAAAAAAATGAATGCAAGATTTTCCATGGAAATTCTTCACAACTTTTCTTCTATCAACAAGAGAAATTTCCAAGAGCTATCATAGACCAATTATTAATTAATTACTTAATACAAAACAACAAGAAAATTAACAACTTGAAATTTTACATATTCTGCTTAAGTCCGAAAATAGTGATTTGACGGCAGAATTTCCAACGATTTAAAAAAAAAAATGAATGCAAGATTTTCCATGGAAATTCTTCACAACTTTTCTTCTATCAACAAGAGAAATTTCCAATAGCTATAATCATAGACTAATTATTAATTAATTGCTTAATAAAAAACAACAAGAAAATTAACAACTTACACAAATAGTGAAATTTTACCTATTCCGCTTAAGTCCGAAAATAGTGATTTGACGGTAGAATTTCCAACGATTTTCAAAAAAAAAAAATGAATGCAAGATTTTCCATGGAAATTCTTCACAACTTTTCTTCTATCAACAAGAGAAATTTCCAATAGCTATAATCATAGACTAATTATTAATTAATTACTTAATACAAAACAACAAGAAAATTAACAACTTACACAAATATATAAGAAAATTAATTTAGTTTTTTTTTTTTTTTTTTTTTTAAAAAAAAAACAAAACTAATTAGCTCATATTCTTCAATCTCTACCAGTCAACTCCATGAACATGAGCTGCCATGGTTGAGCTGTTACCTCCATTCCCATCTCCATTTTCATGAATCCTGCTCAAATTAAAAGCTCCTGCCCCCAAATTTTCGCCATAACCAATGACTATTGTGCTCTCTCCATTTCTTTTTGGGGTAACTTGTGCCCCAAGCGAGTCAAATCCCATTTGAAAATCTGCCTTATACTTGGAAGCAGCATTGAGGTTAGGGTTAGGGTTAGGGTTAGGGTTTGGAGCAGCTTGATCTTCTTGTCTAGCCATTGAATTCTTTTCACCCTCAATCTCCCTATACTTGCTGAGATAAACCTTCAAGGGACTAACATAATTCTCAAACCCTAGGGTTGTCATTGCCCACAAAAGATCATCTCCGTTGATCGTTTTTCTCTTCTCTCTCTGACATTTATCCGATGCTTCACCCGTTATGAAGCTTATGAACTCGGAGACACATTCTTGAACAGTCTCTTTAGCTTCTTTAGATATTTTTGCATTTACTGGAAGAGATTTTTTCATGATCCGGCTCACGTTAGCGATAGGCAAAAACTGATCTAGCTCTTTCGAGGAATTATCTGAAATGTTCCCAGTCGTTGGATTATCAATACGGCTTGTCTGGTTTCTTTTTCCGGTCATGGAGGAGGACGAGGAGGAGATGGAGAAAGATAGGGTTTGTTAAGGAGAAAAAGAAGTGAGAGGAGAAAAGTGCTTTTTTATTTTAAGTGCTTTGTTGAAGGAATCTAATGTTGGGGAGTTAAAGAAGTTAGAAGCCAAAATATAAAAAAGTTGGAAAGGCGGTTTGATGTAGACATAAAAGGAAAGACACAAGCACTTGTGGGATTTGAGTTACTTCAAAGGATGGTTTGAGAAGTGTGGAATCTTTTGAGGGAAGAGATTGGAAAATCAGCCGTCAAATCATTCATTTCGAGTTTAAGCGGAACATGTAAAATTCTCGGCTGTCCTAGGCTCTTACAAGAAATGCCCTTTCTAGATTCGAACTCAGAACCTTAATGTGAGATCCTGAACCATACATCACCAAACCACGCCCATTGGGGACCAAGAAGGTGAAAGAAGAAAATTATTGAAGTTATCATCATCACTTGTTCCATTGAATTTAAATTAATGGGGACTAATTTGAAGTAGAAGCATGATTGTGTTTGTTGATATTCCTTTATTTTTTTTAAAAAAAAAAACACTTTTGGACCAATGTGATGGAAATATTTCCATATCAATTTTCCCTAATAGTAAATATAATTAGGTAATGTAATTTGTTATCTGTTTGATTATGGGTTTTTACTCTGAAAATAATATTTTATGAAAAAACATGAGTAAGTCCGCATTTATGAATACCAATATTTATAACTACAGTCTTGCACACTAGATATAATTTTTTTTAATAAATAAATTCACGAGCTAATTAAGAAGATCAAATTTATTATAAACACACGTGTCGTAAATATATATACATTTATAACATTTACTAAACTATACATATCTAATCCATCGAGAGAAGATTGAGTTGTCATTAGATTAAACTATATAAAAAAAAGTTAATGGGTTAACAATGGTGTCTCAAAGCTAATTAGTAATGAAGTAATATGAATTCATTGACACTACTCTAGACCAATGGAACTAGCTTCACATTCATTTTTCTATCCTTCTATTACTTTTTTATTTAAGCTTAATTGGGTGGTAAATAAAATCAATCTCATTAACTCTAGCCATGAATGATGAATCAATTTAATTCCATCCTAGCTTCTTAAATATTGTTGGCCTCAAAGGCTACAGAAATAATGGAGAGGAATAAATCCTCAATATTAAATCTTAATAAATATTTTGAGAGATTATTATTTTTTTCCCTGAATTAATTATTTTATTAAATCTTAATAAATCTTAAGAAAGTTTTTGATAAAGATGGGCACTAGCAAGCACATATGCTTCTCACTTTGCTTCATTTTTAAAATCTTTTTTTTTTAAGGGTCTGTTGTACTGGACAATGTATTACATTGTATATTTTAATTTTTATATTGTTAAAATAATATTACATTATTTTGTTAAATAATTTAATATTATTTTATTAATTTAAATAATTTAATGAATTCAATTTAAGTAGTATACTAAAAAAATTATTTCATTAATATAATAATTTAAATAAAAACAAAAATTATAAAATTATTTTATTTAAGCCCACGCGCCAAACGTGCCCTAAGGTGGTTACGCCCCAGATGCCATGATCTCTATAGACATGTTTCTAATCCGCATTGCGGGCCTGCCAAACGTGCCCTTAGGTGGTTACGCCTCTAATACCATAATTTTTTTTCGAAATTTTGGAAATTTCGCCGCCAAATCATTCGACTCCAACTTAAGCGGAACATTATATCTATAAACATTTGCAAAATTTGTTTCCACCCCTGGACAAATAGCATTTGGTTAGTATAATATGAGGACTCAAGATACAAGCAAGTTAATTTACAACTCATTGAAACAAAGCTGATTTAAAGTAGAAATTAAAAATAGTTATTGCTTCAAAAGTTATTCTTCACTTGGACCTCCATATTTTTAATTGCAGGCTAAATTTTTCACTTCATAATTATTTATTTATTTATTATTAACATCTCAATCTCAATCTCAATCTCTAGACCCGGCCACGGTTCCGGTTCGGAACCGGAACCGAACAGAATGGAACCGGAAGGTTCCGGAACCGAACCGGAATGGGACCGGTGGAACCGTACGGTTCCACCGGTTCGGACGGTTCCAAGAACCGTCGGGTTCCAACAGGAACCCTACGACCCCAACGGCTAGAATTTCCCCCAACGGCTAGTGCCGTTGGGGGATGCTGGGAGCCGTTTGGCTCCCTGCCAAACGGCTCCCTGCCATAAATAAAAAAATTTATATTTTTATTATATAAAATAAAAATTACTAATGTACCCCTAATAACGGTAATAAAACGGTTATATTTAGGGGCATTTTTGGTATCAAAAAAATTCTAAAATTCTATAAATATGATTCATTTTTCATAATTTCATCACACCAAATTCTCAACTCTCTCATTTTCTATAATTCTGTTATTCGCAATTATTCAATTTTCTTATTTTTCTTCCTAATTTCGCAAACGAAAAATGGCAAGCTCATCTGAGAACATAATGTCAAATATGCCAACCCAAGAGAGCGGCCCTAGTGTCAGTGCACAATCACGGAGAAGAGAAGTTAAGGCTCGGTCCTCGGATATTTTCAAAATTCATTTTAATTTGGAACGCCTAGAAGATGATTCACAACGAGCAGTTTGCAACTATTGTGGGGTTATCTACAAATTTTCTGGTGGATATGGCAATATGATCAAGCACATGGAAAAACATCATCCGGTTGAATTTGGCATTGATACGACGCAAACTCAAATGACCAGGTACGCATCATCAAGTAGAGGTACGAGTGCTTTAGATTTATTTAAATATTCTGATGCAAAAAATAGAGAAGAATTTGCGAAATTAACTTGTATGGCACATCTTTCTTTAAGCTTTGGTGAAAAACTTCATTTTACTAATTACGTGCATAATGCTTTAAACCCTTCTGCATGTAGAATGACTCGAAACACAACAAAACGTCATATTTTTAAATTATACAAAGATGGTAAAATTATTTTAAATGAATATTTAAAGAGATGAAAGGTCGTATTTCTGTATGTTCTGATATTTGGAGTGATCATTGGCAAATACACTCATACATGGGTGTGACTTGTCATTGGATTGATGCATCATTTACCATGCAAAAACGACTTATTGCATTTAGAGTTTTTGATGACCAACATACTGCACATAATATTTATAGAATGATGAAGGTAATTTTTGATGAATATGGTTTAGGAGAAAAAATTTTAACAATTGGATTTGATAATGCATCTGCAAATACTGCATCCATCAATGATTTAAAAGAAATATGTCAACCAAATTTAGGAGGTCGGTTTTTTCATATTCGTTGTACATGTCATGTCCTCAACTTATGTGTGCAAGACGGTCTAAAATTATTATCACCTTTCCTTGATCCAATTAAAATGGCACTTAACTGTATTTGGTCATATTCTCAAATTATGAGAGAATGGACCAAGTTTTGTAAAATAAATGGTATTAAACCGATTAAATTTTCAAGAGATGTTCCAACACGTTGGAATTCTACTTATTTTTTTTTATGTCAAGCATTTCAATACAAAGATGCATTATGTAGTTTTTTTTCTCAACATGTTCAAAATATCACACTTTATCCTAGTCAATGGGATATTTGTGAAATTTTTTTAGATATTTTAAAAGTTTTTAATGATGCTACTTTAGTTTTTAGCGGCGTTTATTATCCTACAGCACATTTATTTCTTCTTGAGAGTTTAAATATTGTTGGCACTCTCGATGAGCATGTTGACAGTAGCGATCCTAATGATATTGTTTTGTTAGAAGCCATTACTGTTATGAAGGTAAAATGGTTAAACTATTTTAGAGAAATTCCTTTACTTTATCTTATTGCTGCTGTTTTTTATCCTAGATTTAAATTAGAAGGTTTGAATGGTGCTTTACAAGCTTATTATGGTTATTTAGGAATATTAGATGAAATTGACATTGCTAGATTAATGACGAATTAAGAAATGATTTAATTGAGTTATTTAATGATTATATTGTAAGATATAACTTAGGAACATTAGGTCAATCTAGTAGTAGCGAACCGATAATTCAAACAAGACTTAGCGCAGGGGATCGTTGGTTATTGCAACGAAATAAAAAAGCTAGGGATACGACAACTAATAACCCTGAATTAGATAATTATTTATCTACAAATTTTGAGTTTTCTAATGAAAATTTATGCAATAAAAATTTTAAAATCCTTGAATGGTGGAACCGGCATCAAAATATATATCCGGTTTTATATATTATTGCTAAAGAGATCTTGGCAGCACCTATTTCCACCGTTGCGGTTGAGCAAGCCTTCAGCTTGGGAGGTAATTTATTGGAAGCTAGGCGATCTTCATTACATCCAAGCACTCTAGAAGCAACAGCTTGTGTGGATGATTGGACTCGAGCTGATCTGAGACAACAAGAAGATGCCCCCGATGATTGTGAAGATTTGTTCGATAATGCTTCTGCAACAAGTGCAAGCGGAACCGGAGCCGAAGGATCAACCGATAATGATGATTGATAATTGTAAAATTATAATTTACAAAGGGGATATGTCTAAAAGACTAAAACTTGTAATGGAACTACGTGAGCTTTGATTCCTCTCACCCTTGGAGGATACGTAGGCAACTTAAATTTTTAAAAATTTAAGCTCAAGCTCTTCAATGTAATAAATTTTTTTTTAATAAATTTAATCTCATTTTTTATTTTAATTAATTAAAAAAAAGGAACCGAACCGAACCGGAACCGAATGGTTCGGTTTTCGGTTCTGGTTCCACTTAAGTATGGAACCGGTAACCGGCCGGTTCGGTTCGGTTCCGAACCGGAACCGAACCGCCGGCCGGGTCTATCAATCTCTACACATTATATAGCTAAACTCTAAATTAAAATTGAATATAAAATATAATAATAACCTAATTACTAAAACCTTTCAACAGAAGTGTGCCAAATGGCTTATTTTCCAACTACCTTTACCTATTCCTCTAAATCTTCATTAAAATAAAAAATTTGGACTGTCTCTAATTTCCTGTCTCAATAAATTAAAAATTAGAGTCTCAATATTAATTGACAAATGGGTCTTCTTAATTAAACCCGGCCACGATTCCGGTTCGGAATCGGAATCAAAATTTTTCAATTCGGTTAGGGTTCACTTCTGATCGAATCGAAAAGAATCGCTGGAATCGAACGGTATCGAACCGAAACCGTTTTAATTTTTAATTTTTTTTTTAAAAAATCATTATTATTTTTTTTTAAAAAAAACAAAAACCGGAACCAAACCGGAATCATTCTGTTCAGTTTCAGTTTCAGTTCCGGTTCCACATAATTCCGGTTTGGAACCGAACCGAACCGGTGGCCACTTCTATTCTTAATGGGATTTTACCCCCTCCAATTATCCACCCAAAATTGTCTTTTAACAACAAATTAAGTAAAATAAAAAAAAATAAAATAATAAACGAGTTAATTCAAAGAAACTCAAACGAATAGTACTACTTTAAGAGACCAATACTTTTCAAATGAGTTAAATCGAGGAAACACATACTTTCTAAATATAACTCACATTATTATATCATCATCATTTTTCCTCCATTATTAAAATTGATGATATTTTAAATATCAGCTTCAGTCACATTTGAAAATTTAAGATAATCAAATATTAGGGTTTTGAAAAAGAGGAAGCTTCTAAGTCAATGCTTAAGGCTTAATTAATACTTTTTTTTTTTTATGATCTTTCTTGAAGAAACATGCCCAAATTATTAAATATAATATTTTGTTGGAAAATAATAAGGATATAAAAACTGTCAGACAGTAAGACAAGATCATGAGGAGGATGATCATATAGGGTAGTGATTATTTTATTTATATTTCATTTGGGAGGTAATAATTTTTTTAATTTTTTTTTTAAAAAATTAATAGCTTTGGTTTTTCTGTAGTTATTTTTTTTCCTATAATTTTTTCTTTAAAAATTTTAAAAGTAAAATAACAGATGAAATTTTAAGTTTTTAAGATTCATTTAATAGTTGTTAATTAAATGGTCATATAATTTATTGCCTGATACTTGTAATATCAACTTCCATAATATACCTCTAAAAAATATTTTTGTATCATGTGCAAAGTAAGATTTTTGTAGCGTTTGGTATAGAGGTTGGTGAGTTTATAAGCTAATTTATATTTTCACCGCAATATTTATAAACTAGATTATACTCTCAATCAATATTTTCTACCGAATAATACATTTATGTATTATTATTCCAAGTCAAGTGATGGTAGGTGCAATACCTTGTTAATTAGAGAAGATGATGAAGACAAGAGAGATATGAAGGTTTATTATTACTATTTTAACTTTGAGATAAAATTGGACAATGCCACAACACAATAAAATTCATATATGATTTTCAAATATATTTTTTTTAAAAGAATTTGTTACAAACAATAAATGGGAAAATAACAAAACCTTCATGATATTTTAAAATTAATCAAAACTCCTTTATATGAAGTTTTGCTTTAAATATTTTAGTTCTTACAATAAAACATGATGTAAGAATAACAATCATGACATCTTGTCTCAAATCTGTCTCATTCCGTCCGATTCGATTGTGATTTGAGACGAAAAATAATTCCCAAACTCGATATTTTTTGGAATCAGGAAAAAAACTCATTCCAAAGCCTGAACCAAATGGTTAAGGATCCCAAATTCCGATCGAGATTCGTGATTTTTAGATTAGATTTCAGGATTTTTAAGTATGAAAAGGAGGTTTCGTTTAGTTTCACCAAACATTCGAAAAAGGTTTCACTCATTTTCTGATCTAGTATGAATTTATCTACCAATCATAATTCGAAAATCTATTATTAATGAGCTAGTATTTGAAATTTCCTACAAGCAATACAACACACAACTTTATATATCCAAGAGAGGGGTGAATTGAGTTATGGCATAATAATACGGAAATAAAAATCTTTACCGATTTTACGCTACAAAGCTTGTAGCTTTACCATTTAAGCTTAGGTTAATTTTCTCAATTGCAGTATATCACATAAATGCAAGTTTCTAAATAATAAGCATATATATAATAAAACTGGCAATAAATAAAGAGTTTAGGGATAAAGAAAATAACACCGTGATTTATGGTGGTTCGTGTTGGGGTTGGTGCTCAGATCGTCAATTCCCGGTTGTATTTATATGAGAATACTTCTGTAAAACATTATTATTAGTAATAATATATGCAGTTTCTATAATATAATCTATCTTTTTATATGGTAAAGACGTAATGACCTTAGAATGATTAGTCATGGTACAGTTGCAAAAGCGTCGCAACTGACATTGAGTAGTATCATGACGTTGTCATTCTTAGATTGTTCCTGGTCAAGGTTTACACTATTTGGACAGTAAAGTAAACCTGTTGAGACCGGTACATGTCGTATACTGGAATATATGATTCCAATGGTTTCTCAATGAACCATAAGTCTTGGAGACTAGTATAGACGTGTAGGTGTTTATATCGGATAAACACTGAACGACTCACCGAAGATTCTTAATGGATGGTACACCAACGTCAATAAGAATCTTCTCGGGTTGAGTAGCACTTGTGATTCTTAGACTTGAGATGCCATTGTGGGCACATGAGACATCTTCTACACTTAGATGGCAGTCACGTCACCGATCTATTTAGATCAGACATACGCCTGTTCGTTGGGTGTAGATAGATCCTCAGGGTGTCCTATGTGTATCAAGATAGGATCCGTCAGTTCTGTGTACCAGAGCATAGGTAGTCCATATGATTAGCAATCAGATAAAACCATGGGACCGTGGTATAATTTATAAGCTAGTTCTAAACATTCTTTTAGAGATTGCTAACGGAATAGTCGACTGGATAATCCCCATAGAGATTTGACGTTTACATCTATATCTCTGGGATTTATCCGGATACCTGTGACGGAGGAATTATACATTTGCCATGACCTCGACCTGTATGATTCAGCGAGATTATCCGTGATCGTCATAATCTACGGGTGGATAGATCATGGACACGAAATTGGATTTCGTGACGGATATACCTGAATCTAGAGAGTCTCAATAATGAAACATACTCGTAGAGCACTAGAGCAACATTAATAAATAATATTGATTATTTATAAAGTCGTTTAAAGGTTAAACGCAAGATACGTGCTAAAGGGACTAGATAGTCATTTGCCTAATTATTGTGTATTTACATTTAATACTTGATTAATTTAAATACACATTAATTAATAGTCAAAATGAGTTATTTGACTTATATCCTAAATGAATATATGTTTTTAATAATTAATGTAAATATTATACATATATTTAATATATTTGTATTTGATTAATTAATTAATTATTTAATTGTTAAATGATTAAATTAATTAAAATATAAATATCTTACATTAGGATATATTAAGTAAATGATGTTAGTTGCCATTGTTGACTTAAATAAATATCTATAAAGTTGTTTTAGATATTTGTATTAAGATAACAAATGAATTTGAAATGAAAATTTGATATATTAATGCTTGTTGAATTCGGCCAAGGGCTTTTTGCACAAGTATATATTGTTTTCATTTTCTTTTCATTTGGTTAACCTAATACACTTCACAAAATATAAAACTCCATTGAAGAAACTTAAAGGAAGCTTGAGAAAAGAAAGACAAAAATCAAAAAGCTTGGAAATTTAGTAAGTTTCTCAAACTTGCTATTAGTAAGGAAATTGTTCCTTAGGTTCTAGTTTTTAATATATGATATTATTAGGTTATTTCTTTCTTTGTTCCTTGTGGTTTTTTTTTATGGAAGTTTTGATGGAGGTGTAAAGCATGTGTGATGAAGGAAGTGTATGACTATTGTAGTAATAAACTTTCTTTTAAGGTTTTGGAAACCATGTTGCTAATCTAGAGTTGTTGACCCACTCTTAGATGACCTAGATTTGATCTTGAGTCTATGGGGGGATGTCCCCAGTCGACTGATCCGGATGATGATCAGGATAATCAATTGACTCTACATGAGTCTATGGGGGATGTCCCCAGTCGACTGATCCGGATGATGATCAGGATAATCAATTGACTCTACATAAGTCTATGGGGGATGTCCCCAGTCGACTGATCCGGATGATGATCAGGATAATCAATTGACTCTACATGAGCCATGGGGGATGTCCCCATTCGACTGATCCGGATGATGATCAGGATAATCAATTGACTCTACATGAGTCTATGGGGGATGTCCCCATTCGACTGATCCGGATGAAGATCAGGATAATAAAGTCCCATACGGAGGATTTTTCTTTGTCTTGTGTTTCAAGTCAATTATACATATTGATGAAGGTACAAAGGAGTCTACAAATATTAAATCTGATGGAAGTCTAAGAATATTTCATTCTACAACACTTGAAGAAAGTAAATCAGAGTCTACATGACCCGATGAAGGTCCAAGAAAGACTACACACTCCACTATACCTGATGATGGTACATGGGAGTTTACATACTCCATTATACCTGATGTAGGTACATGAGAGTCTACACACTCCATTATACCTGATGTAGGTACATGGGAGTCTACACACTCCATGAAGATCCACGGGGGTCTTCATTCTTCATTCTACATGATCTAATATGAGTCAATAGGGATTTTTACACTACTAGACTTGAAGAAGTTCTATGAGAGTCTTCCCTTCTCATACTACTAATTCTGATGAAGGTCCATGATACTACTATCGAATGAACTATCAAATGGACCAGAGAAAGTCCATAATCCACAGTCGAATGAACCTAATGAAATATCTATGTGAATCTCATACTACAAGACCTGATGAAGGTCACGAGACTACTGTCGAATGAACTTGTCGAATGGACTTGATGAAAGTCTAAAGAATGAAATTACTTATTCTCTTGATGAGGATTTATGAGACTACGGTCGAATGGATTTTATGAAAGTCCAAAGAATTCATCACTCACTCTCCTAGACCTGATGAAGGTCCATGAGACTATGGTAGAATGAACTTGGAGAATATCTGTCAAGGTTATCACTCTTCATACTTCTACAATACTACTGTCGAATGAAGTTTGTCGAATGGGCCTGATGAAGATCCAATAGAATATGTAGATAAACTTGATTAAAGCCATCAATGTCACCTCCATTCTACGAGACTACGGACGAATGGACTTGATGGAAGTCCAATGAGGTCATTACTCACTATCATAGATCTGATGAAGGTCCATGAGACACGGTCGAATGAACTTGAAAAATATCTATCAAGGTCATCACTCTTCATACTTCTACGATACTACCGTCGACTGGACTCATCGAATGGAATTGATGGAATTCCAAGGAAGTCATTACTCAATATACTAGACCTGAAGAATGTCTACGATGCTACAATTGAATGAACTTTGATGAAAGTCATATAGAATTTTCATACTACCTAAAGGTTGGTTGATTGGACCTTTGACTTAGTCTGGAGGAGTTGATAATCATTCCAAGTAGTCTATGAGAGATGAGAGTTTTCCATGTAGCGTGGGCCGATGGCCATCCATTTTGTTTTGTGGGTATTGAATGAACAAGATGTTTTATCATCCCACATATGTCCAGTAGGACAATATGAGATGATACTACAAGTGTTATTTCAAATATTTTGGAACAAAGAAAGAGCTTTACTCGACAATTACTGGGTTGTGTCGAGTGGACCTTTCACACCTTTAGTGTCTAGTTTTTATTTGTATCCTGATGTGTGACACAATGGCCTAATGCCATGCTTGCATATTAATCTCGTCAAGTGGCATATTTTCCTAATGCCAAGCTTCTATTTTTTATCTTGTCGAATTACATGTTCAATCATTGCCAAGCCTTATTTACGCCATTCGACAAGCACACTGTTTTGAAGTCTTGTGGCTTTGTTGCATAAGGACTGATTCAACTGTCTTCTTACAAAAAACTATATAGGATAAAAAAGGTTTGATTTATGTGGATAAGCGCTTGGTATTCTCTCATGGGCTGGTGGCATAATAATGGGCCGGTCTAGCCTTTGGCTTAACATGGGCTTATGACTGTTACGGTTGCTTTTGTTTTGTGTTTCTTCAATTTTATTGCTTTGTCTTGTGTGAATAGGCTTCATGGTTTGTTTTGGATTATTGGGCTATTTAGAGGCTTGGTTGCCTAGGTTCTTGGCCTCTATTGTGCATGTATAAGGCTCTTTTTATGCTTGGTTTCAGTGTGGGACCTATGATGGGGCGTGGACTAATTAATTAGCTTGCTCGTAAGGTTCGACAAATTGTTGTGTGTAGAGTGGCCTGTAGTTGCTTTGTAATTTTGGTTTTTCATAATTGGAGGATGTTACTACAGTCTTGTGGGATAAAGATTAGCTTCAAATCATGGTTTTAGGCTACTAATGAACCCTATCAGGTTTCTCTTTGTATGCGTCGTGTCAAACGGGACCGCTGCATAACTGAGAACACTAACATGGTTTGCATTTTAGGGGGAAATTCACATACCTGTCGTATAAGTTTCCGTCGAATGAACCAGATATTGATCGCACAATGTGGCAAGATATTACATGTGTGCCTGTGAAACTAAATTGCTTGGAGAAAATGATGGACTTCATTCCCCAATCAGCAAATGAACTAGATGTCGAATTGAATGTGACCCTCGTCTTACACCAAACTTTTTTATATGTCGTATGGGATAGTCATTGAGGACTTTGGCTTGTTGTCTAGAATTAGAATAAAGATCATGTCGTGTCGAGTGGGAACCCTGCATGAATGAAATTGCCAACATAGTTGGTGGAAATGGGATTAATCATACCTCTTGCTTGGAGGCTTGGAGTAATCTAATTGGTGGTTTTGTCACAAGTAGTGATCTTTGTAGAATGAGACTGCTGTTTTGAATAAAATTGTATGGGGAAAATGATGACTTCCCAAAGTAAAGAATAAACTCCATTAGATAATTCTTAGATCTTGATCGACGGGGCTCTTGATGCATGCATAAACAGTCTGGGATTGTTGGGATCCAAAGAATATTTTTCATGAAGAACAAGTATATTTATCGTATGAGGAATATAAGAGTTCGTGATCTCTGAGGAAGACTCCTTTGTTCTAAGTTATCATAGCTCACTCCTTTCAAATCATCCCCAGTCTATTGGACCTGGTGAAAATCATATTTGAATTCTTGCACTTTCTTTTGTTTGTTGGAGGTGATTTGTTAAGCTTGGTCGATTGTAGAAATGTGATGGTTTCTTTGGTGGTTAAATGGATGGTCGTTTGATGGTGGATTTTCACTTTCCATTTGGGTTGACAAGATGGTTGAAATGGCCGGTAGCCTTACGCCTTTTTGAGTGACTGAAGAAAGAATTATGTTCCAGATACTATTTCATTTTCCATTCATCATATGAGTTTTGTAGAGTGCCTTATTGTGCCACCACATGGTCTGGTGTCTGTTTGTTGCTCGAAGTCATGGAAATTTATGGTTGTAAAGATTATAGACTGAAGGGTCTTTGCTTGCTATGAATCGCTAAGGCCCCACGGTGGGCGCCAAATTGTGGACGCTGGAATTCGGCCGAGGTCCACAATCAGAATTTGTAGGTTGGGGGCATTAGCGATCCTGCAAGACAAAGGTAGAATGAGCGGGAGCAGACTGCCCACCGGTGTGGTGGGTGCCGGGGGCACTCCGACGCCCAAGTCAGTAGTATGAAATGAGCAGTAAATATGTAAATGTAAAAGGTAGGTTTGATGTTACCTTGACCTCTTTGGGTGGCCATGAGGATGGTGGTAAGTGTATAAGGAGGGGATGGAGAGCTCTGAGAGAGCTAGTATCAGAGAGCAGAGACTTGTAAGAAAGAAGTGACGCTTAGATTGGAGAACTCTGACTTGACTGCCATGTATGCTGAGTTACGTATCCTTTTATAGATTTGAAAGAGGTAGCTTTACAGCTGTAACAGAAGCTGTATAGGAGACCCACAACGTGCTGTGATTTCTGGCAATGGGGCCTTGCACATGTTTGATGTTTCTGCTTTCGGCGGGGAGGATAAAGTGCATGTGGAAATATATTCATTGTTTGGAAAAGAGAGAAACGATCGGTGAATAATTAAGGAGATTTGTCCTTAAACTATTGGATTTGTTTTTATAAATGATTTAACGTTTAATGGGCTGGGTTATTGCTTTGGGCCTCACCCGGTATTGGGTTCGAAGTGAAAGACGGTTTTGCCCTTGGCCCAAATTTGGCACGTACAATTATTAGTAATAATATATGTAGTTTCTATAATATAATCTATCTTTTTATATGGTAAAGACTTAATGACCTTAGAATGATTAGTCATGGTACAGTTGCAAAAACGTCGCAACTGACATTGAGTAGTATCATGACGTTGTCATTCTTAGATTCTTCCTGGTCAAGGTTTACACTACTTGGTCAGTAAAGTAAACCCGTTGAGACCGGTACATGTCGTATACTGGAATATATGATTCCAATGGTTTCTCAATGAACCATAAGTCTTGGAGACTAGTATAGACGTGTAGGTGTTTATATCGGATAAACACTGAACGACTCACCGAAGATTCTTAATGGATGGTACACCAACGTCAATAAGAATCTTCTCGGGTTGAGTAGCACTTGTGATTCTTAGACTTGAGATGCCATTGTGGGCACATGAGACATCTTCTACACTTAGATGGCAGTCACGTCACCGATCTATTTAGATCAGACATCCGCCTGTTCGTTGGGTGTAGATAGATCCTCAGGGTGTCCTATGTGTATCAAGATAGGATCCGTCAGTTCTATGTACCAGAGCATAGGTAGTCCATATGATTAGCAATCAGATAAAACCATGGGCCCGTGGTATAGTTTAGAAGCTAGTTCTAAACATTCTTTTAGAGATTGCTAATGGAATAGTCGACTGGATAATCCCCATAGAGATTTGACGTTTACATCTATATCTCTGGGATTTATCCGGATACCTGTGACGGAGGAATTATACATTTGCCATGACATCGACCTGTATGATTCAGCGAGATTATCCGTGATCGTCATAATCTACGGGTGGATAGATCATGGACACGAAATTGGATTTCGTGACGGATATACCTGAATCTAGAGAGTCTCAATAATGAAACATACTCGTAGAGCACTAGAGCAACATTAATAAATAATATTGATTATTTATAAAGTCGTTTAAAGGTTAAACGCAAGATACGTGCTAAAGGGACTAGATAGTCATTTGCCTAATTATTGTGTATTTACATTTAATACTTGATTAATTTAAATACACATTAATTAATAGTCAAAATGAGTTATTTGACTTATATCCTAAATGAATATATGTTTTTAATAATTAATGTAAATATTATACATATATTTAATATATTTGTATTTGATTAATTAATTAATTATTTAATTGTTAAATGATTAAATTAATTAAAATATAAATATCTTACATTAGGATATATTAAGTAAATGATGTTAGTTGCCATTGTTGACTTAAATAAATATCTATAAAGTTGTTTTAGATATTTGTATTAAGATAACAAATGAATTTGAAATGAAAATTTGATATATTAATGCTTGTTGAATTCGGCCAAGGGCTTTTTGCACAAGTATATATTGTTTTCATTTTCTTTTCATTTGGTTAACCTAATACACTTCACAAAATATAAAACTCCATTGAAGAAACTTAAAGGAAGCTTGAGAAAAGAAAGACAAAAATCAAAAAGCTTGGAAATTTAGTAAGTTTCTCAAACTTGCTATTAGTAAGGAAATTGTTCCTTAGGTTCTAGGCTTTAATATATGATATTATTAGGTTATTTCTTTCTTTGTTCCTTGTGGTTTTTTTTTATGGAAGTTTTGATGGAGGTGTAAAGCATGTGTGATGAAGGAAGTGTATGACTATTGTAGTAATAAACTTTCTTTTAAGGTTTTGGAAACTATGTTGCTAATCTAGAGTTGTTGACCCACTCTTAGATGACCTAGATTTGATCTTGAGTTGTTTCATCGTGTTGAGACTTGGATTCGATGGAAGAATGATGATTGAAACATTTGATTTAACCAATTTGGTCTAATTTGTCCAATTTGATGAAATTGAAAAATTAGGGTTTATGACCAATTCCAAATTTGGGGCTTTTCATATATGTTGTGTATTTGTGAGTGTATATGATGCATATAAAGTTTCATGTTCATTGGATTGCATCTTGATGTGTTTTGATGCATGAAATCACAAAATGCACAATTGTGCACCTTGGAGGGGCTCTCGGCTTTGGAGTCAAACTTTGGGGATTTTGTTGCTTTTGGTGTTTTGATGTTTTGAACATGCTAAGTTCATCTTAGAAATGATTTAGAATCATTCAAAATTGATTAGATCAATTTCGGACTAAAATGGACAAAATACCAATGTAAGGGCAATTCGGTAAATTCACTTGAATATGATTCATTTGAATTTTATTTCATAATTTGATTATTGGATAATTAAATAAATTTGTTTATTTAATTAATCCGAGAAAAAGTTTTGAAATCGGAAAATTTTGATTTTCCCGCTTCCGCTGCGTTACCGGATTCAACCCTAAAAAACCCTACAGTTCGGCCAACAATGCATATGTCCACTCTCCCAAGCCACACTTGAAGATTTCCACTAAGTTGAGTCCACAACTTACAACGAGTTTTCCATGGCTCACCCGCAACTAAGAGTTTTACCTACTAGGTTCACTCCAAACCTCTTACAATGAGTTTTATACATAGACTCACTCACGAATCTTTATAATCACCATTTTAAATATACTCACTCACAAAGAGATTTCACAACCACAAGTGTTTGATAAAAAGATTTAAGAAATACACTTTGGCACTCACAAAGATAATGCAGATTCAAGATGTGAGTTGTTTACCCAAGTGTTCTAAGCTCACTACTATGAATATAAAAGTGTTGGCTGTGAGCTTGATGTATGAGAGTGTATGATGTTGAAGGTTTAAAAAATTCTCTATTTTTACCTTGTAAGAAATTGTATTAAGGTTCAAGTGTGTGGCAAAATCGAATTCGGGGCTCAATTTATAGTAAAGTGTAAACTGCCACCAACAACTCTGTTTGAGACCGGTATACCGGTCTCCAGTCACTGGTATGCCGGTCTGGCAAAAGTAACGACTATATTACAGTTTGAATATATCAATTACACCGGTATGGACACCGGTATGGTCCTTGGCGGTTCCAGTAGCTATGTAAAAGTTAAGTTCACCGGTATGGATACCAGCATGGTCCTTGCCGGTTTCAGTAAGCATGTAACACTTAAGTTCACCGGTATGGGTGACCAGTATGATATATGTCGGTTCTAGTAGCTATGCAATACATAGGTGGACCGGTACGGTAGACCGGTATAGGAACGATATAATCTGTGCCAGTTCCAGAGAGCTTTCAAAACAGAGCAGGTCCACCGGTATGCCGGTTTAGGGGACCGGTATGCCGACTCAGTGCCAAAATATAGGTTTTGAAGGTTTAAAATATTTTGCACATGACCCTAATGCATCTATATGAATGTGCATGTGTCATATGAGCTTAATTACTTAAGTAAAAATTCAATTTACAAATAGAGCCATAAGCTAAGATTACATAAGATTTTCTTTAATATATGTTAGTATTCACATTCATTGCTCTTCACCACCAATGTGCTTCAATATTTTTTTGTAATGTCTCGCTAATGTACGTCGAAAATTTCTTGTATTGAGTCATCAACTTCAGGATCTAACCTTGAAGTTTTGGGTTCGAATCTAGAGAGTGCGTTTCTTGTAAGAGTCTGTGATAGCCGGAGTCTTACCTGCTCCGCTTAAGCTCGGAAGGGGTGGTTTGACGGCGAGATTTCTAATGATTTCAAAAAAAAAATGAACAGAGCCACATTGGGTTGAGAAGAGGCATATTATTAGAGTGAAGGCTGAAACCTAGACATATTTAACACATAACTTTTTTTTCTTACAAATAGTTGGAAATCCCGCCGCCGAACCACTCATTCTGGGCTTAAGCGGAACATGTAAAACCCCCGACTGTCCCAGACTCTTACAAGAAACTGTTCAAACCAGCTCAGCACACAGCATGTAAAATCATGCAGAACAAACAAAGCACCGAAAGCATGATTGTAACATGCCAACTTGCATGACAGAAGAAAGACGTGTGAAGCTGGAATCAAGATGGACAAACCGTGTGACACTGTTCACACGGTTTTGGCATTATAAAAGGGAGCCTTAGGATCAGTTGTAATCATCCCAGAAATCCAAGAACTCATAAGTGAGTGTATAATAGAGATTAAAATGTTTGAGAGTTTTTTGTAAAGCTTGGATTTGTAAGCTTTGTAATTCTTTGTTTAGTGAGAAATAAAGAAGAATTTTCTCTCAATTCACCTTTATTGTGTGTGTTTTATCACAACAAGTGGTATCAGGAGCTAAGGTTCCACGGTGGGATCCCGAAACTCGGTAACAGAGATTCGATTCGGAAAATTGGTTCCGACGAAAGTCATCGAAAATTGATTTTGAGCATACCATAGGACTTTTCACGGTGAGACGAGCACGGTCGTATTTTTCGGTGATCAAACGGAGCTCCAGTGACCCCTCACGCGCCACACACGCCTAGCAGAGCCTGTCTCACGCGCCGGCCACGCGCGCGTGCATTGCACGCGCTCCCAAGGTTGAAGACGAGTCCACGTGGTGCTCAGTCATCACCCAGTCAGCAACCACGTCATCTGGTCCCTGCACAGTCAGCAGCCCAGTCAGCAGGACACGTCAGCAACCCAGTCAGCATGACACGTCAGCAACCCAGTCAGCAGCCACGTGTCAACCACGTCAGCAACCTGCCACGTCAGCATTACATGGTAATTTTCAGATAGGTCCCTAAACTCTATGGAAATTATATTTTAGTCCCTGAACTTTTTCGTAATTACAAATTGGCCCCTGAACTTTCGGAAATTACACATTGACCTCTGTAATTTCTGAAATTTATAATTTGGTCCCTGTGTCGGATTTTGACAAACGAAGTGTCATTTCCACCATTTTTGACCGTTCCGGACGCAACAGTGAGGTCCGTTTTTTGAAATTCTGCTTAGAATTTTCATGATGGATTGGGGCAACGGAAAAATGGTTTTGTTAACCATTACAAACTATTTCACATGGAGAGGAAGGATGAAAGATCTTCTGTATGTGAATGACTATGATGGATCGATATTTCTGGAGCAGAAACCAGAAGGAATGTCCGATGAGAAGTGGGCTAATCTTCACCAGGAAATATGCAGTACTATTCATCAGTGGATCGACGATAGTATCGTCAACCATGTCAGTGAAGAAACAAATGCACGTGTCTTATGGAGAAAGATGGAGGAGCTTTTCCGAGCAAAGACTGGCAACAACAAGCTGTACTACATCAAAAAGATGATGAGGTTGAAATACCAGGAAGGTACAACTGTGGCAGACCATATCAACGATTTCCTCGGAACAATGAAAGAATTGTCTGGATTGGGCATAGACTTCGATGATGAGGTAAATGACTTAATACTCCTTAATATGTTACCAGAATCATGGGAAATGTTCAGATCTACGGTGATAAATTTAGCCATAGATGGGAAAGTCACTATGGAGATGGCAATGACCATGATCTTCGAGGAAGAAAAGAGGATGAGAATGCAGGAGTCAGCATCAGCCTCAACCTCATAAGCTCTAGTGACAGAAAAAGAACACCAGAAGGGGGATGAGTAAATGCCGAGGCTCAGGTAGACCAGACAAGAACCGAGGTAAATCAAGAACTAGGGAAATTGAATGTTTCTATTGTAAAAAGAAAGGCCATATGAAGATGGACTGTTACAAACTGAAGAACGAGCAGTCCATGAGAGATGGTGACTCTAATCAAGAAATAGTTGCTACTACCACCGACAAAACCTCCAAAGAATTCTGCATAATGTATGAAGAAGATGTTGTGAATCTTGCCAACCACGAGACCAGTTGGGTGATAGATAGTGGCGCCTCCATACACGCCACATCTCGCAGATACTTTTTTTCATCTTACACATCATGAGACTAGGGTGCTATAAGGATGGAGAATGACGGCCAGTCCAAAGCCGTCGGTATTGGAGACATCTGCCTTGAAACAGACAACGAGACAATGCTAGTGTTGAAGGGAGTCAAGCACATCTCAGACATCCGGTAAAACCTGATCTCAACAGGCAAGCTGGATGATGAAGGTTTCTGCAGCACATTTAGTGACGGCACCTGGAAGCTCACTAAAGGATCAATGGTGGTGGCATGAGGTAAGAAAGACTCAACTCTGTATTTGATACATGCTAAGATTTCCAATAGTTGCATAAATACAGTCAACAGTAATGAGGTAGCCGAGCTATGGCATAAAAAGCTCTGTCACATGAGTCAAACGGGGATGGAAATACTACGCAGGCGGAATGTTCTTCCCGAATTGAAGAACTCACACTTACGGAAGTGTGAACACTGCATGGCTGGAAAGCAGAACATAATGTCTTTCCAGAGCTCCTTGCCTCAGCGAAAACCGGAGGTACTTGACCTCATACATTCAGATGTATGTGGTCTGATGCAGACGAGAACACTTGGTGGGTCACTTTACTTTGTGACATTCATAGACGATCATTCAAGGAAGACATGGGCATACAACTTGAAGAGAAAAGATCAAGTGTTGGGAGTGTTCAAAGAGTTTCATGCCCTGATTGAGAGAGAAACCGGCAAGAAGCTCAAATGCATCAGAACAGAAAATAGTGGAGAATACAAATGTCTGTTTGATCAGTACTGCAAGACGTAAGGAATCCGACATCAAACGACACCTCCGAAGACACCTCAGCTGAATGGCCTAGCTGAGAGGATGAACAGAACCTTGTGCGAAAGGGTCAGAAGCTTGTTGTCACAAACCAAGCTGTCGAAGACATTTTGGGGGGAGACACTCAACACAACAGTACATGTTTTGAACATGTCCCCAACAGTCGCACTGAAAGGTAATGTTCCTAACCAAGTTTGGACAGGTAAAGAAGTGTCATATGAACACTTGCATGTCTTTGGGTGCAAAGCTTTTGTACACATCCCAAAGGACGAGAGATCAAAGCTTGATGCAAAGACGCGACAGTGTGTCTTTATTGGCTATGGTCAGGATGATTTCGGCTACAAACTGTATGATCATTTGGAGAAAAAGATTGTCAGAAGTCGAGATGTTGTCTTTGTTGAAGACCAGACCATAGAAGATATCAGAAAGAAGATGAAGACAATGCCCCAGCAATACAAAGATGTGAATCCAGAACCTCATACACCGGTGCCAGTACGAGTTGAAGATGAGGTTCCCAGACATGAGGGTACATGTGATGAAGCTCCCAGAGATGATGATCATGATCAACCACCAGTACCAGAAGCTACACCAACAGTTCCACAAAGAAGGTCTGATAGAGAAAGGCGACCTTCAACGAAATATTCTGCATACGAGTATGTGCTGCTTACTGACGGGGGAGAACCCGAGAGCTACAAGGAGGCTGTGGAAACAGATGGCAGAGAAAAGTGGGAGGAAGCCATGGAAGATGAGATGAAATCTTTGCATGACAATCACACTTTTGAGTTGGTGAAATTACCTATAGACAAAAGGGCTTTGAAGAACAAATGGGTGTACAGGGTGAAGCAACATGAACACACTTCACAACCTCGATACAAAGCCAGACTAGTCAATCAGAGGAAAGACATTGACTTTGATGAAATCTTTTCTCCAGTTGTGAAGATGTCATCCATCAAAGTGGTACTCAGTCTAGCAGCAAGCCTCGACTTGGAGATTAAGCAGATGAATGTCAATACCACATTTCTCCACGGAGATATGGAAGAAGAAATTTACATTGAGCAACCAGAAGGCTTCAGAGTCAGAGGAAAAGATGACTATATGTGTAGACTCAGGAAAAGCCTCTACGGTTTGAAACATGCACCAAGACAGTGGTACGTGAAGTTTGAGTCAGTTATGGGGGAGCATGGATACAAGAAGACCATTTCAGACCATTGTGTCTTCGTTCAGAAATTCTCTGACGATGACTTTATCATCTTACAGTTGTATGTAGATAATATGTTGATTATTGGCCAGAATCAATCGAGGATTGATAATTTGAAGCAACAACTGAGTAAGTATTTTGATATGAAAGACTTGGGGCCAGCTAAACAGATTCTTGGCATCAGGATCGACCGTGATCGGAAAGCCATGAGATTATACTTGTCACAGAAGGAGTACATCGAGAAGGTACTTCAGAGATTCCAGATGGACAAGGCTAAAGCGGTTAGCACTCCTCTTGCTACCTACATTAGATTGAGTACACAACAGAGTCCCTCCACTGAGACAGAGAAGGAGGAAATGAAACATGTTCCATACACATCAGCAGTGGGAAGTCTTATGTATGCCATGGTGTGCACGAGGCCAGACTTAGCACACGCAGTTGGATTGGTCAGTCGGTTTATGTCAAACCCATGATGAGAACACTGGAATGCTATCAAATGGATTATGCGGTATCTACGAGGCACATCCAAAATGAGGTTATGTTTTGGAAGAATCAAACCAGTGTTGATGGGCTACACCGATTCAGATATGGCAGGAGATGTGGATACCCGAAAGTCTACTTCGGGGTATCTGATTACTCTCTCAGGGGGAGCTGTGGCATGACAATTAAGGTTGCAGAGATGTGTTGCACTTTCTACAACAAAGGCAGAATTCATTGTAGTGACAGAAGCTTGCAAGGAATTGATGTGGATGAAGACATTCATCCAGAAATTGGGTTTCAAACAGGAGAAATACGTTTTGTACTGCGATAGTCAGAGTGCTATCTACCTTGGTAAAAATTTCACATTTCATTCGAGGTTAAAACATATCGATGTAAGGTATCACTGGATACGGAACGTCCTGAGCTCAAAGCTGTTAGAACTCAGGAAAATTCACACCGACGACAACGGTGCTGATATGTTCACCAAGGTTTTACCGAAGGAGAAGCTTGAAATCTGTCGTTCCATAGCCGGGATGACAAAACTCTCCACATAGTCAGAGTTGGGAGATATATAGAACTAAGATTGGCTTGATCCCAACTCAGGGTACGTAGGCAATCATACAGATACAGTCAGGGGTGGATCCTTTTGAGGATCCGGTTTGGGTGATTGATGGTTGGCTCAGATTTTGGGAAATCTTCACCGATGGGGAGATTTGTTGAAACCAGCTCAGCACACAACATGCAAAATCATGCATAACAAACAAAGCACTGAAAGCATGATTGAAACATGCCAACTTGCATGACAGAAGAAATACATGTGAAGCTGGAATCAAGATGGCCAAACAGTGTGACACTGTTCACACAGTTTTGGCATTATAAAAGGGAGCCTTAGGATCAGTTGTAATCATCCCAGAAATCCCAGAACTCATAAGTGGTGTATAATAGAGAGTAAAGTGTTTGAGAGTTTTTTGTAAAGCTTGGATTTGTAAGCTTTGTAATTCTTTGTTTAGTGAGAAATAAAAAAGAGTTTTCTCTTAATTCACTTCTATTGTGTGTGTTTTATCACAACAGAAACGCACTCTCTGAATTCCAACCAAGAACCTCAAGGTCAAATTCTGAGTATACACCATCAAGCCACGTCACATTTGACACAAAACTCTAGAAATTAAAACCAAAATCTGAAAGCTCGAAGAAAAGAGAAAATTACAACTGGGGTTTGGAAACGAGAGGAATTGATAAATGACAAGGAACAGAAATAACTAAAACTAGTAATAGTCTCTCCATTTTATTAGAGTGAAAGCAAATGGAATGTGGAAGTCTTGTAACTTGGTTAGATTAGAAAAAGATTATGGGTAAGAGAGAATTAATTTTAAAATTTTTTGATCGATTGATCGGGTAATGTGGGCTGATGAAATAATTTGTGGGACTCAAATATTACGTATTCTAAATTTATTATTTTTGATATTTGACTCTGTCAAATTAAAATCAGAATTTGACAAAGTTGGAGAAGAGAGATTCATCGCAATATTTTATATCTAGCACGCAAGCGCATATATTGCTTAAGTTTTATAGTGACTGATAGTCGGATATCGAATCCACATTGATGTAATATTTATTTTATTAATTTTCAAGACTAACCTACTTAACTTAAACTAAACTATTGATAAGAGAATTATATTTAATCAAATTTATTAAAATTAAACAAATAACAAATAATATAAGTTGGGAAACCTTATAGATAAAAGAACATAAAATTGTAACTTCACCTAAGCATTCATTCAATTAAGTTGTTATTATTAATTATTAACCTAAAATAATAAATTATTGATAAGCCTCTTTCAATGGTCTGGTGAAAATATTCAAATTTAAACTAATTAACTATATATCTATGTTAATTAATTTAAACCAAATTTATTAAGGTTGAGTTCTAATAATTGCTACTCATACCCTAGATATATTTCTATCCTGCATGATAATTTATTGAACGAATAAATCACACGCTATTATTTTCATGACTAATCCAAATTTTCTCTCTCAAGTTCCTAAGGATTTACCAAAATTATTTTATTGTTGGCCAAACAAATAAAATAAGCATAAAAGAACATAGAATAATCAATAATCAATAACCAACCCAAAGAATAAAAATATACAAATTAATTAATAAACATGCTTCAGATTCATTACAAATCTAGATTTAATGAATTAGCTACTCATGATAAACAATAAATACAAGCTAATTATTATTACAAAGCAAGAACTGTTGAAAAATAAAGTTAGAGAGAAAATGGGAGAAAGAAACTCTCGTTTGCAGTCTTCGGCTTCAAACTCCAACTCATGTTGATGCACTCGTTTTTGTATTGTTCTAGGCGTTCTTCTTTGCTTTGGAGGCTCAAAAATATATTATGAGGCTTGATTTTAGGTTTTGGAACGAGTTGTTACTTATATAGGAGGTCCTGAAGGTATTTCCTTATTAAAAATCGGATACAGGATGAATTGCGGACGAATATCCCTTGTCCGCGCATCACGACTTAATCTTTCAATTTGGCTTGCGTCGCGACACGACCATCTATTCAACAACAAAGTTGAAATTATATTTTATTTGAATTTTGCTTATGCTCGCATTTTGACTCCGAATTTTCCCCCGATTTGCTACGTATCTTACTGTTTTTATCTCTAGTTAATTCCATTGAGTCGTGATATAATTTTAATCAGTAAAAATACACCCAAAATATGTCAGAGCGCTCATAAATCCCAAGTGTTGGCGACTTGGTCACTTAATTGGATTTTGATGACGTCAACGCAATTGACGACTTCGACGTGCAAACACGAAGCAATACAAAAAGTGTCGAAGCATATGAGGTGAAGAGCGAGAATGTGAAGACTTGCGGCAAAATGAAGATTATATTGTAAAAGTCTTAGCTTAGGATTTAATTTGTAATGTGAGATGTAATATTCAAGTGCCTAAGCTCATAGGGATCATGCACATTCACTTAGATGCATTAGGGGCATGTACAAAATGCATTAAAACCTTCAAATCTGCATTTTAGTATTTAGGGAAGCCTTCTGGAACCGGCATGGACCTTTCCGGTCCCTTACCGGTCATTAAACCGGCCCTCCCCTGTTTTACATGCCTACTGGAACCGGGCCATACCGTGCCGGTTACCTCGCCGGTCTTCATGCCGGTATTGGCAAGAAAATCCTGCTCTCTGGAACCGGGCTGCCCCTCGCCGGTTTCCATACCGGTTTGCTCGCCGGTCTAACGGCTAGTTTTTCGAACGTTATATAGCCGTTGGGAGATATTGAAACCCTAGACCGACATGCCGGTCTCCTCGCCGGTTTGCTCGCCGGTCTCGGTAGTGACTGCAGGGACAGTTTTCATTTTCTATATAAATGAGTCCCAAATTCGTTTTTGCTATCTTCTTACACCTTCATATCAATTATTAGAAAGCAAAAACAAGAGTGTCTTAAATCTTCAAATACTTAAACACTCATACAACAAGCTCATACACATCTTCATTACATTTAGTGAGCTTAGATCACTTGAGTTTTGCTCTCACACAATCTTCTTTATTTTGTGAGTGGCCCAAGTGTGTTTTAATTCTTCTTTATCAAAAACACTTGTGATTTGTGAAATCCCATTATTTGGGTAAATTGTAAAGGTTTGTGAGTGAGCCTACGTAGAAAACTCAAACTTGTAAAAGGTTCGGAGTGTGCCTTGGCGGAAAACTCTTGGTTGCGAGTGAACCACGGAAACTCGATTCTAGTAGAAATCTTCAAGCGAGGCTTGAGGGAGTGGACGTAGGCACGGTTTGCCGAACCACTATATATCGCGGTGTCGTATTTCTCTTTCCCTTAACTTTTAATTATTTGCAAGTTTAATTACATTTATAATATCGAATAGAAAACTTGCATATAGGCTATTTATTTGAATAGAGAAAATTGGCATAAACTCCCACTTGGTAATAAGAGCTTAAAATCGGCAAAGATTTTATAATTTCGCATTTATAGCGATAACCCAATTCACCCCCCTCTTGGGTATAGAGATTGTTTGTCGCTAGTGCTTGTAGGGAATTTCAGTTGGTATCAGAGCGAGGTATTCTCAAGAAAGACTTGACCGTCCGAGAATAGATCATGGCATCTACAAGCAACTCGTCAAATCTTGCCGAGGATTTTCAACGACTAGACCTCCTTTTACAACCGGAACGGACTACAATTATTGGAAGATGAGAATGCTAAATTATCTTCTTGCCGTAGATCCGCAATCTTATTTGGTCATCACTCGAGGTGCAAAAGGACCAACAAAAAGGGATAGCAATGGGGTTGAGATTCCGAAGCCAAGTTTGGAATGGGATAATGAGGATGTAAAAATAGCATCACAAAATGCTAAGGCACTCAACCAACTTCTATGTGCCATTGATCGGGATCAAGTAAGCAAGCTTCCGGAATGTGGAAACGCATATGATTTATGGAAGTCTTTGGAAATGGTCAATGAGGGCACAAGCCAAGTGAAGGAATCGAAGATCAACCGGTTCATGTGCGAATTGGACAATTTCAAGATGGAATCCGGGGAAGAAATCGATCACATGATTTCGAGGTTTACGGTCATCATCAATCATTTGGGAGCCTTGGGAAAAGTCATCGGGACATCGGATCAAGTGAAGAAAATTTTGAGATCACTCCCAAAAGAATTTAGAAGCTACACACCTCCTCCATTAGAGAAGCAAACGACATAAACACATTGAAGATGGATGATTTGGTCGGCAAATTGCTTGAGTATGAAATGGAGATCAGATGGATAAAAAGAGGAAGATGAGAAAGAACAAGAAAGTCTTTGGCCTTAAAAGCGAGAAAAAGAGACGACTCTAGCTCAAGTGAAGAAGAGGATAGTGATGATGAGTTGGCTCAAATAAATAAGAGCTTCAGAAGCTTCTTAAATCAGTAAAACAAAAGGGAAAATCAAAGACGGATGAAAAGAAAGAAGAAAAATAGCCGCGGAAGAACAAGAAAATTATTTGTTATGAATGCAACAAACCGGGTCACATAGCTACCGATTTCCCATTGAGGAAAATGAAAGGAAAATCAAAGAAAAAGGCATTGAAAGCTAATTCAACTTGGAGTGATAGCGATTCAAGCTCATCCGAGGAGGAAGAGGTAGAAGTCAACGATAAATCAATAGCATTCATGACTATCACGGATGAGGACTTCCATTTTGAAAGCGATGAAAGCAATGAAGAAGAGGTACACAATTCTCAAGACTATGATGATTTACTTAATGCCTTTAATGGATTAAAAGAATTGTGTGATGTGCTTAAAAAGAAATTGAAATTAGTTAAAAATGAGCATGCTACACTTAAAAATAATCATGCATGTTGTATGGATAAAATTCATGTTGTAGAGAATGAGATTATATGCTTAAAGGCTAAACATGAAAAAGAAATTGCATGCTTAAATGATGAAAATGCATGTTTAAAATTGAAAAAGCTAGAACTTGAAAATGTCATATCAAATATGCCATCTAGCTCTAAGACATGCGATTGCGAATCTATATTAAATGAAAATGTCTTATTAAATACTAAGATTGTAGATTTGCAAAACATACTTAGCAAATTCACATTGGGACATAAAAATTTTAATATGCTTATTGGATCCCAAAAATGTGCATTTAAAAGAGAATGATTAGGATATAGGCCTTATAGTAAAAAAAAATATTTTTTGAAGAATTATTTTGTTAAGGCATCCTATTCTCATGCTAAGAATGAAATAGATGAAAATGTCACATGCCATGCTTGTAACAAAAAGGGACATAAAATTTTTGAATGCATGTATATGAATGTGAATAAGAATGCATGGATTCCTCAAGGAATCAAAACTAACCCCAATGGACCCAAGAAAATTTGGGTACCAAAGTGTCATTGATAAATTTGTAGGGGGAGCTTTGGGAATGTATCTTTAAAAGAGAATTGCAAAATTGATCCAAAAGGCTCAAAAAGATGAGGAATCGCAACGGTAAAGGTAAAATCCGTATTCACGGAAACATTGGTACCGTTTCCTCAAAATTATGTATGTATGCATATTTCAAATTGATATAAATGTTTTGAAGCATACAAAATGATTAGGCAAGTATTCAAACTTCTATTGGTATCGATTTTCATTTGATATCACTAAGTGTCTTAATCATATATTTAAACCCATATTCTATTTCAATTGGTATCACATGAAATTTATTGAGTTAAATGCAATATATGTGATCACTTGATTGAATATGCCTTGCCATATGAACTAATTGATTGAAAATGAAATGCATGTAAATTGGCATAATCTTAGATGAATATCATGAAATGTATGTATTAGAACATAATTGAACAATCATGAAAAGCATGGATTTTGATTGTTTAGTAATTGGTAAGATATTCATAAGAAAACAATCATTAAAATGCTTTGAAGTCATTGGTTTTAATTGGTATCATGATATATAATGACTCATTTTGAAAGAATGCTTAAAAGTGATATGATATTCAAATGGATTTATTGATATATTTTTTAATTGGTATCAAATTTGGGGAGAAATCATGATTAAGATGCTCTTAGTTTGTAAATGATATTCATGAGAATCTATCTTTTGAAAAATACTATTTTATGCATGATTTTTTTTATGGCAAAAAGGGGGAAATGCCAAATGTGCATATTTTTTTAAATTTGTTATCATTTTTTTTGCACACATCTATTGGTATCTCATTTTAGAACTTAATTTTGCTTCTCCACTTTTTGATAATGTCAAAGGGGGAGAAATCATTAGAATGAGATTAAAACTTGTTTTACCCTCACCATTGGTTTAAGGGGGAGTAAATGTACTAATGTGTCTGTCAAGTTGTTATAGATCTATAATAAAGACAATCACACATTGAGGGGGAGCTTATGTTGAGGGGGAGCAAAATTGTCAAATTTGGACTCCAAGAAGCTCACAAGTATCAACAAGTTTTAAGGGGTTGCCATCATCAAAAAGGGGGAGATTGTTGGCGACTTGGTCACTTAATTGGATTTTGATGACGTCAACGCAATTGACGACTTCGACGTGCAAACACGAAGCAATACAAAAAGTGTCGAAGCATATGAGGTGAAGAGCGAGAATGTGAAGACTTGCGGCAAAATGAAGATTATATTGTAAAAGTCTTAGCTTATGATTTAATTTGTAATGTGAGATGTAATATTCAAGTGCCTAAGCTCATATGGATCATGCACATTCACTTAGATGCATTAGGGGCATGTACAAAATGCATTAAAACCTTCAAATCTGCATTTTAGTATTTAGGGAAGCCTTCTGGAACCGGCATGGACCTTACCGGTCCCTTACCGGTCATTAAACCGGCCTTCCCCTGTTTTACATGCCTACTGGAACCGGGCCATACCGTGCCGGTTACCTCGCCGGTCTTCATGCCGGTATTGGCAAGAAAATCCTGCTCTCTGGAACCGGGCTGCCCCTCGCCGGTTTCCATACCGGTTTGCTCGCCGGTCTAACGGCTAGTTTTTCGAATGTTATATAGCCGTTGGGAGATATTGAAACCCTAGACCGGCATGCCGGTCTCCTCACCGATTTGCTCGCCGGTCTCGGCAGTGACTGCAGGGACAGTTTTCATTTTCTATATAAATGAGTCCCAAATTCGTTTTTGCTATCTTCTTGCACCTTCATATCAATTCTTAGAAAGCAAAAACAAGAGTGTCTTAAATCTTCAAATACTTAAGCACTCATACAAGCTCATACACATCTTCATTACATTTAGTGAGCTTAAATCACTTGGATTTTGCTCCCACACAATCTTCTTATTATTTGTGAGTGCCCAAGTGTGTTTTAATTCTTCTTTATCAAAAACACTTGTGATTTGTGAAATCCCATTATTTGGGTAAATTGTAAAGGTTTGTGAGTGAGCCTACGTAGAAAACTCAAACTTGTAAGGTTCGGAGTGTGCCTTGGCGGAAAACTCTTGGTTGCGAGTGAACCACGAAACTCGATTCTAGTAGAAATCTTCAAGCGAGGCTTGAGGGAGTGGACGTAGGCACGGTTTGCCGAACCACTATATATCGCGGTGTCGTATTTCCCTTTCCCTTAACTTTTACTTATTTGCAAGTTTAATTACATTTTATTTATCGAATAGAAAACTTGCATATATGCTATTTATTTGAATAGAGAAAATTGGCATAAACTCCCACTTGGTAATAAGAGCTTAAAATCGGCAAAGATTTTATAATTCCGCATTTATAGCGATAACCCAATTCACCCCCCCTCTTGGGTATAGAGATTGTTTGTCGCTAATGCTTGTAGGGAATTTCACCAAGATCACCCAAAATATTAAGATAGAGGGGCGGGAAAATACGAAGATATTAACCACTCAGAGATCCTCATCATCAAAATCACTTATGTTAGGGTTACTATTGTTTATAGCAACATATATTATTATTATTATTATTATTATTATTTTCCCCTTTATTAGAAATTTCCAAAAATTAAGATTAGAATATTTTAGTATGCTTGGATCACACTGAAATATTTTGGGAGATATTTTAACAACCATTGATGCGTACTTAGTAGATAAAATAGCTACATTTCTGAATTCACAAATTCAAGTGGATTGTTTTCAATTCAAGAGGATTTATGGTATGTCTTCATTATAAGTACTCAAGGGACATGTTCATTAGGAAAGAAACACTGAAGTTAGTGATAAGATTAAGACTCTCCTGATGAAATGCTCTTTCTCCAAACATGATCCGGGATTTCGAAATCACATAAAAATGAAAAAATGATGAACGACCATAACAATAATAGAATGGCGACAGGAAACTATTCACAAAGTACATACGTGAGTTTTATTTTTAATAATATAATAAATGTATTTTGTGATCCTAAGGATCGTGACTTTGTGATGTATGACTCAGATCTCATCTTGAGGTCTTGTATTCGAATTTAATGAGTGCGTTTCTCATAAGAGCCTGAGACATGTGGGATTTTACCTACCCGCTTAAGTTCGGAATATGTGATTTAACGGTGAGATTTTCAACGATTTAAAAAAAAAAAAAAATTTGTGATTACATCTTGTCATCATCAGGAGAGTGTTCTATTTATATATTAGTGTTCTATGAAAACTTATTATGTCTCCTTTAATTTTGATAATTATTCGGCCGGCCTAAGAAACACTATCTTTCAACTTGGTTCCATAGATTATGTTGTGTGAGAGTTAAAACTGTTGTCTCTCTCACGTTTTGTGCACGGTTTGACTTTGCCCGTGGACCAAATTGAGTCACAAGTCGCCAGCTTCTTTCTCTATTCCGTGAAATTTACTCACTTAATATATCATATGTAAGAAAAAGTCAAGAGAAAAAAGAAACATATACCCAAAAGTTGAGATTTTAAAGTAGATACTCACAATCTGTAATATTAATTACTATTATCTTGAAATGGGATGTTTTTGTTTGGTCAAAAATGGAGGAAGTGGAAGAGATTTCATGTTTTGAGGGAAAGGGCTGAGCTCAATTAGATTTTGAAGATCAATGGACAAAAGGGTTCTTGTTCTTGTTCTTGTTCTCTGTCTGGTTTGGAGTATTCTGGTGGCAGCTTTACCAGTGGTCTCTGCTAATGCTGAAGGTTTATTATTGCTTGCTTGCTACTGTTTTTTCATATTCATATTTGTTTTATATTTGCTTGTTAAGTAGTTGTCTTTAACTTAAAAGTGCTCTTTGGAAGAATTATATGAAATTTGATAGCTAATTAGGGATTAATTTGGACTGTCATGAATTTGGCTTTCCTGTTATTTGTATGTAACCTACTAACCCATAAGCTATGTATATCCAACTAAATTAGAAAATAATTTTGTTATGCCAATTGTTCTTTTTGAAATTATAATGGATAAGTTTAGCGAGATGGTGGAGATATTCTTCATATCAAGCTTGGAGTTTTTTTATGCTTAATGCTTGGGTCTGATGTAGCGTCATGTACATAAAGCTCTCATATGCGAGTCACCAATCTTGATGATATGGATTGGGTGATCGGAGAATTGGGTATTTTTGTTTTCTAGTATTGTGCTTAGGTTTTCTTTGTTAAGGCTAAGGGATCAAGTTGGTTAAAAAAAAAAAAAATTGGTCTGCCTCATTTGGGAGGAGGAGAGCCGTTTAGTAATGAGGATATTTGAAAATACGGGGTTATCCTAAGGTTCTGTCCCTATGCGGAATTACAAACAATAAGCATAACAAGTCCTGTTACTGCTACTATGGATAAATAAACAGGCAACCACAATAACAATCAACTAAAATTATGCTGCAAAATATTAAAACAATAACAAGAATTAAAGCAGCAAAATAAACCAAACCACACAAAATCCAACACAATGATTTTGGTGACGAAGTGGAAAACTCTTCAGAGTAAAAAACCACTCCGAGTATAGGCTACCACCCGAATCTACTATATAGCGAAAAACTTACAGCGATGGTCAAGACCTATGGTGGCAATTCCACCGACTCAAGTACCTCAATACCGCAAGAACTCAAGGCAACTCCTCAAGCCCGCGACCCACAATTTTCTTCAGAACCTTTGAAGACTCTGAGTAGATTATATCACAAATGACGCAAAACTCCGACTACCAAACTTCCTCTTAAAGAACTCTAAAGGTTTAGGGAATTTGGGTTAAGTTGTGTTGAAGGTTTATCAAAGATTTGATTTCACCAAACAAATAGAAGACAAAAGAATCAAAGAGTCTTCAAGTGAAATCAAATAGAGTTGAAAGCTTTTGAGAGATTTGGCTCAAGGAAAATATGTTTCAACTGATGAGAATGGCGGCTAAGGGTTATATTTATAGGTATGGTGAAAAACTAGGTTTTGCAGGCCAAAAACGCGTTCAGATCGCAGTCGCTTTCGAACGCTTACTAGAACGCTCCACGAACGCGTGCCCACTGGAAAGACTCGTTCGAACGCCACTCGAACGCACAACGAACGGATGCTCTCTGGAATGATCTCGTTCGAACCCACCAAGAACGTGACTCTCAACGTTTGCTCTCTGGAATGCTCACGTTCGAACCCAATAAAGAACGAACGAACCCAACGCCAATCATTTCGAACACTGCAACGAACGCACCACGAACGCATGTCTGATGCATAGCAGCCAAAGACCAGTCCAATTGCACAAAGATCTTCACGACATATGCCAACTCAATTGAACTTATTTTGTCACGGATACATGCCAATAAAAAATGGAGCTAACAATATTGATAAACATGATATAATTTTCAGCATTAAAGATTTTGAGGCAAAGCTATTTAGTTTCAGGATAAGGTGATCAATAAGACACTGCTTGAAATTCCATATTTAGGTTCTATAGGTATGGCAATTTGAGTTGTTGTGGATTATAAGAATTTTAAGTATATATTCTCCATTGTTTTCATTTGATTGCTGCAAATGTTTTTCCGAAATCAAGATGTTTTACCTTCCCTCTGCAACAGTACTAGCTTGGTGTTTGTTATTGTTGCTTCTTTTCTGAGCAGGTGACGCTCTGTTTAGCTTTAAGTCGAAGTTACTAGATCCTAATAATACTCTGCAGAGTTGGGATCGTGCAGTTGACACTCCATGCACATGGTTTCATGTTACCTGTAACCCGGAGAACAGTGTTACAAGAGTGTAAGAAACTTCATTTGTTGTTCTCTCTTTTAAGCACCCATGAGAGTGTTGCAATCTTCCTCAAATATGTTTGTGCATCTTATCAGCGATCTTGGGAATGCAGAGTTATCTGGTGAATTGGTGCCAGAACTTGGCCAGCTCACAAATTTAGAGTACCTGTAAGTTACCTTTAGCAATTTGTATATCTATGTAATTGTAACATGAGCAAGTAATCATGGTAATATGCTATTGCTGTACCGATACTCAACTCAGCCCAAGTTCAAGTTCCTCTTTGGCACATACACATACAAACACAAAATTAAAGAATAGGTTACTTGTTGCGCGTACTTTTTAGTCTGTACAGGGACTAGTTTGTAGCTGTTACCACGGGGTTTCACAATATTGCGAATATATTTCTTTCCATATATCTATGGCAGGGAGCTCTATGGTAACAACCTAAGTGGGCAAATTCCTAGTGCTCTTGGGAATCTGACAAACCTGCTGAGCTTGGATCTTTACACGAACAGTTTAAAGAGCTCTATTCCAGACACATTGAGCAAGCTGAAAAAATTGCAATTCCTGTATGATCATTTCCCAAGTATTAAAATTATCTTTCATTGCATTCAATTCATTTTTTGTTAAGTTAAGTTATTTAGTTGTTTAACAGGAGATTCATGCATCTTTTGTAAATATAGTGATAGTTATGTTTTTTATATCATGAATAACATCTCTAGAGAGAGAACTTCCAATTAATTCTTTGAGTTTCTGCAGTAAGATTAAAAAGGTAGATCCACACTACCTTCTGGAATGTTTAGTGGATTTTAAAATTTTTACAACTTTTTGATCTACAGTTAACTTGTTAGCTTGAGTGAGATGAGTTTATGAATCAACGGCTTGTTGTTTCTTCTTTTAGATGACTGCTTGCGATCTCTAGTGTGGAAATTACTTGTGCTCTATCAGTTACTTCATATCATATTGGTATCAAACCACATTGCTGCAATAAGAAAAAAAAATGAAGATATTGAAATGGCATTACGTCTTCAAGTTGTTTTTGCTTGCTTGCTCGTTCTCTTATTATTGGAAATTAAAAGTGTTTCGTGTTGTACTTCTTAATAAGGATAGCCGACTCAACAACAACAGCCTCTCAGGTTCAATACCTACGTCCTTGACTAGCATCTCAGACCTGAAAGTCTTGTGAGTACCTAAGTATTATGTTTTTCTCTTCGTATTCTTCTTTCCTTATCGGTATTATCTTGGTTATATTGATCTGACATTTGCATTTTTAATTTCGGCTATCAGGGATTTATCAAACAACTATCTATCGGGGCCTGTTCCGGAAAATGGCTCTTTTTCAAGTTTTACTCCCATCAGGTTTCTTGCTGATAAATTATTTACACATTTTTGCCCTTAAATGAATTCAAAAAATGAAGTCTTTTTTCAAAAAAGAAAAAATTTGCCAATTGCAGTTTTGGTAATAACTCAAATCTCTGTGGCCCACTTCTTGGAAAGCCTTGCCCTGGATCTCAACCATTTTCTCCTCCACCTCCATTTGGTCCAGCACCTTCTCCAGGTAATGTCTTGTAGATCTTAGCTTAAGCTATCTAACAATATTAGGTTTGATTGCCAACAATTATGGGAGTATCAGATATTGCTGCAAGCATCTAACCTGGTAACTTAGATCTTTGCTTGTTTTAACAAATAAGCGTCAGAGAACCGAATAAAATTATTTTGAACAAATAAGATCTTCATTGTCATTTCAGGAGGAAATAGATCGACTATAATAATTGCCGTAGGGGTTTCCCTTGGTGCTGCTTTACTTTTTGCTGTCCCTGTAATTGGGTTTGCATATTGGCGGCGAAGAAGACCACGAGAATTTTTCTTTGATGTACCTGGTTAGTGTTCAATCTCCAAAATGGATTTCATGTTGATGTTTTGTTTGAAACACACATTTATTTTTGTGTACATTTCTTCAGCTGAAGAAGATTCAGAATTCCGTTTGGGACAGTTGAAAAGGTTTTCTTTGCGAGAATTACAAAATGCTACAGATGGTTTTAGCAACAAGAACATCCTGGGAAAAGGTGGATTTGGGAAGGTGTATAAGGGACGCCTTGCGGACGGCAAATTGGTGGCAGTCAAAAGACTTAAAGAGGAACGGACACCTGGTGGGGAGTTGCAGTTTCAAAGAGAAGTTGAGATAATCAGCATGGCTGTGCATCGGAATCTCCTGCGATTAAGTGGATTTTGCACTACTCTTACTGAGAAGCTACTTGTTTATCCTTGCATGGCTAATGGAAGTGTAGCATCACGCCTAAGAGGTACCCTTCTTGGCTCTTCTTCGTCATTTACTTTGTGTTTGATATTATAGTGAAATTTACCTGAGACAACCCGAGCGATTAAGATGGCCCAAGAATGACCATTCTTCTATGTTATTGTAGAGCGGCCGTCATCACTCCCACCTCTTGACTGGCCAACTAGGAAGAAAATTGCTTTAGGGTCAGCAAGGGGACTTTCATATTTACATGACCATTGTAACCCAAAGATCATTCATCGCGATGTCAAAGCTGCCAATATATTGTTGGATGAAGAGTTTGAGGCTGTCGTTGGTGACTTTGGTTTGGCTAAACTAATAGACTACAAAGACACCCATGTTACCACTAATGTACACGGCACGGTTGGGCATATTCCCCCGGAGTATCTCTCCACAGGGAGGTCATCAGATAAGACCGATGTTTTTGGTTACGGTATCATGCTTTTAGAGCTAATCACTGGACAGAGGGCATTTGATCTTGCTATGATTGCAAACGATGAAGATGTTATGCTCCTTGATCGGGTAAGACATAATTAATTAGCACCAACTCAAGCAAATGAATAATTTTTTCAAGTCAGTAACCGATAATTTATCGTCCATCTTACATAATTCTCAGGTTAAAGGACATCTAAGGGACAGTAAATTTGAGGAGCTTGTTGATAAAGACCTGGGGAACAATTATGTCGAAACTGAGGTGGAGGAACTGATCCAAGTAGCACTGCTTTGCACACAAAGCTCCCCCGCGGACAGGCCTAAGATGTCAGAAGTTGTCAAAATGCTCGAAGGCGATGGCTTGGGAGAAAGATGGGAACAATGGCAGAACGTTGAGGTAATCCGGCACAATGAACTTCAACTGGCTCCACCATGGAATTATGAATCCATCATCCACTCTACTGACAAACTTCCTCCTCTTGAATTATCTGGTCCGAGATGACAGTAGTTGCTTCATAGACACGAAAATCATTTACCGCCTTTGTTTTAAGCACTTCACCAGTTTCCTCATTTGCTATTAAAGATCATCATATAACCTATATATCACTGGTTATGCACATAAATTTTTGTAGAGAAAGATATATATATTTTCATTTGTTATGCAAAAGAAAATAGAATTGTTAGAACACTTTATAGATTTATGGGATGTTAATATGTAGTAAATTTGTTTTTTTTTTTTTTTTATTAGAGGACCTATCAAACAAAATGAGAGCTATATATAGTAAAGTGCCATTATAACATAAAACTGGGGTCTAAATCTTCAACCTGCAACGACGCGGTAAGCATAAACAGTTGAACTCTGCATTTCTGGAGGCTGGATTCTAGACTGAGTTTCCCAGAAGAAAATTTTCATTAAATGAGTATCTTGAGGTAGTCTTTTAAGCAATCCCTCCTTTTTTTGGGTAGCTGATCAGATTATTACGTGTAATGACAGTTTCTATATCCTTAGCATAGAGTTGCATTTGTGCCAATTTTACTGTCAATGTAGACACCCATCATCATTTTTTCCTTTCAAATCGTTGGAAATTCTACCGTCAAACCGCCCATAATGAAATCGTTGGAAACTCCACTGCCAAACCACTCATTCTGGGCTTAAGCGGAGTAGGTAAAATCTCCGGCTGTTTCAGGCTCTTACAAGAAACGCACTATCTGAATTTGAACCCAGGATCTCAAAGTGAGATCCTGAACCCTACATCACCAAGCCTCGTCCTTTGCGACATCCATCCATCATCATTCTATCAGATGGTTTGTCCCTAAGCTTTTTGTATAAATGCAGTAACATAATTAAAATTTTCAATAAAAATTTGGTTTTATGCCTTTTCTATTGCATTTTACAATGAAGAATTACTTGTAAGTGAAGAAACTATAAAATCTTATTGAAGGGTAAATATGACATTTTCATATGCATGTTGATTATCCGAGACCTTGGCTTATTGAAATTAATTAATTTGTTTGATAGAAGATCACATTCAAAAAAACCTTAATGATTAAAAAAAAAAATTCTAAGATGAATTAAAATATCATTCTCCATTTTCCATTTTATTAGACTTTTTTAAACCAACAATATTTGATTATATATTGTAATTGCATTTAAGAATTTAATTAAAAGGTAAATATGTTTTTTAAATAAGACTTTTAAGGATGACCTCTTTCTTAACATGTTCTTTGTTAAGCCTAACATAATCTCTTAGGCAAAAGTGTGATAATAGATTTTAAATTACAAATACTTTCTAAAAAGAATTTTAAATAAGGAAAATTATTATATGTGTATCCAATCTTAAGTTTTTTTTTTTTTTTTTTTTTTAAAGTTTATCCAATCTTAAGTTAAAGTTATAAAATATCTTCGATTTTTGAACTTTTCATATATATATATTCCACGTTATGAAAAATGGACACTTTACACCAAAATTACTTGTAACTTAGCCCTAATATATGAGCTAAATTCATGTTTAAGATTCGTTTAATCTTATCGATTTCACATCTATTTTGGTCTCATTTAAGAATCATCGAAAATTCAGATTTTATGTGAGAGTCTCTTTAATAATGAAAATTCTTAACTTGTTCTTAGTTAACGATAATATTATGTGAAAATAGAAGAATTTCGTAGAAACGATAAAAAAGTGTGATAATATACTTCAATTTAAACGAATTATTATCAAGTAATAACATTAATATTCAATGGTGGAATCACATATAGGTGAGTAGGGGCAGTTGCCCCCGTTCAGTTCAAAAAATTGTTAAATATGTCATATAAATCAATGAAAAATATGATTTATTAATGAGATAATTTTACTTTATCATAATTAAGATGAATAATATCTGTCATATTTTGTGAAAAATAAATTGTATCGCCACTGAATCAATATTTACTATACCACTATCAGTATCTTTAATGTCAATTTTATCATTCTCAAATAATTTTTTATTAATCCTTTATTATTTTTTATTAATCTAAATAACTCAATTCGTTCTGGTAGAGATTTGCTGTTGATTCACCCTCCCATTTTGGCACTAAGGATAGTCTTGATGCTTTTAAATCTTTATTTATTATTGGAGAGAAGTTTAGTCTTTTAAATTCGTTTTTGTTTATGTGTCTTGGCCATTTTTATTGTAAAATATGTCTCATTCAATTTTAATATGATTTTTTTTTCATTCAAAAAAGTTCAAAATTAATATCAAAATTTATCTAATCAGCTCATATTTAAAAGTATTTATGCTAATCGATAACATTTTCTATGCTAAAAAGTACTTCAATTTTTTACAATAATTTTTTTCTATTTCTATTTGTAAGAAATATGTTGAAAAATGCTCCAAACGATATGTATTGGTGACAAATGGTCTAAAATTAGTTGACAGGTCCTGAATTCAAATTTAGATAATGTATTTTTTATAATAACCTGGATCGAATGATTTGACGGCGGCCGGAGAGGTTTCCAAAAAAATATATTAAAAAACATCTTAATTTTCGACAATAATAAAAAGTAAAATTAAACTCACATTAAATAAATATATTTTCAATTTAAAGGCATGTCCATCAAAAGAAGGACAGTTTGTGCTCACCCACTTATTGACCTTAACTTGCCATCTTTGACATTTATTACTCTATAATCATATATAAATTTTGTATTATCAAATGTTGGTTCAATAGTATGAGTATTAAGTTTTAAAACAATTAAATTATAATGTTACTTCAATATGATAGTCAAAATTATGTCCATAAATTTGATGGTTTATTTAAATTTATAAATGTTGTAATAAATTGAATAAAAAATATTTGTGTTTAAGATAAATTTTAAAATTGGTGTAAATTAATTCAGTTGGTAACGTATTTTGAGTTGAAATACGCGATATGTGATTCGAATTTCATTCATATAGATGAAGATAAAATTAATTAACAAACATTTTTTTTTGAATCGTTGAAAATCTCGCCGTCAAACCAACATTTCCGAGCTTAAGAGAAGTAGGTAAAACTCTCGAATGTCCCAAACTCTTACAAGAAACGCATTCTATGGATTCAAACCTAAGACCTCAAAGTGAGATTTTGAGCCCTACACCACCGATTCATACCCCTTGAGGATAACAAAATTAAGTAACAAATTTTTTTTTTGAAATCGTTGGAAACCCCACGTCAAATCACCCCCTCCGTGCTTAAGTAGAGCATGTAAAACATCTTACTGTCCCGGGCTCTTACAATAAACACACTCTCTGAATTCGAACCCAGAACCTCAATGTGAGATCCTGAAGCCTACACCACTAAGTCACGCACCTTGGGGACTAATTAACAAACATGCTAAATGATAAACAAAAATTATTACAATTATTGATCAATTAGAGGTCTGTAAAAATTGTCTGATTAATTATTTTACTTGTATAGGCAGTGATATATCAATATTTGTCAATGAACTTTGCAAGAGCTCCGAATCATTTTTCGTGAAACTCATCATTTTACCTAAAGGAGCATGAATTATATATTATGCATTATGTTTAGGGTTAGTAAATGAGTTGGGTTTGAAAAAACTCATGGTTTAAGTTTGTTGACGGTGGATTTTGGTCTCGGGATAATATAGGAATATCACCTCCGAGGGAATCCTCCTTCAACTGTGAATTTGTTTGGTTATGGGGGACCAAAGGCAAATTTAGCGGAAAACAAGAGAATACGCCAATCAGACAAGGTGATTTAACGTGGTTCGGTGGACTTTGAGATCCGACCTACGTCCACGGACAAGAACAGGGTGGTACTCTTTTTATTACTCAAATGCACCTCTCAGGCCTCTCCTTTGCTCTTACAAATCGGAACTTTATGACTCTAATCTCTCACTCTTGTGATGATTTTCAGATCTCTTTTACACATGCTCTACCCTCCTATTTATAATAATACAGAAATCAGATTCCTATTTGGACTCAATCTTCTTTTCTTGTAGGGTTTCCTGATCCGGTGCTGCCTTCTCCTTCCGTATTCCCTTTTGGATTCTGACTCCTTCTCCTTGCGAGAGTAGGATATCTTTCTTATCTTATCCATAAGAATGGGGTGCTTTTGTCTTGAACACGGCCCGTTGTCTGGTCGGTCTTAATGAGGTCGGCCATGACAATCTTTTATACTGAGAGCGCTCCTGCCGACCTCTATAGTGCTCGGTCATCTGAACCAAAGTGGTCGGTCTTCACATGAACTGGTCGGATCGGCTACATGATTTTAGCCAGACAGAGAATTTATCTTTTTGTCCTTGTCGTGCTGTCTTAAATGCCGTAGTGTCTGAAAACACCATCAACATCTGTCCCCTAGTTTTCGGTTCCAACGAGTATGCGAGTTGGTGCCGGGAACTATATGAAGAGGGTGTGCTGATTTCTTGCTGGTAGTCGTCCCAGAATGCAAAAAAGAATCTTCTTGCCGTTTCGTTCATCTTTCCTCGAGACGCACAACTATCATGTCTTCTTTAAATGCCTCAAATCAGCTTTTAGGGTTTCTTCTAACTTTCGACATTTGTCAAACATCCGCTGGGTTCCCGCTAAAACCGACGGTGATGTGCCTCCCAGTCATGACTATAAGAAAAACGAGGGTTTCACTGTTCCCATTTTTTCGGCAATCGTCTGCTTCTTTTCTTTGTGATCCACTTAACTCCGTGTTCTCGAAGCTCAAGCCGCGATCTTCATCCTTCTTCGTTGCCGAGCACCTTAAGGAACGGACACCACCTCACCGTATAACCTCCTGCTTTTGAGAAGAACAAGTAAGTTTTCTGGGCGATCTTCTTTTCTTTTGATGTGCCGTGGTTCTATTTGTTTATTTTGTTTAGGGAGAGACTTGTGGTTTTGTTGGTTTTTGCTTTAGGGCACTTCTTTAGAGACTCCAAATCTAGTTTTAGCACGGGCACCGTGGGTAGCTTCTCGTAGACTGATTCTCCCCCTTTCTCTGTTTTTCTGGGTGTCAGGGATGTCTGACAGTAATTCTTCCTCCGAAATGCCTGTCAAAATCTCAACTTCCCCTGCTGAAGAGCTCTCCTCGGGCTCAGGGGCGCCCAGTGTAGAAGATCTCGACACTACCCCCACCCCTTCTGAGGTCGAAAATGACTCCTATCATCAGAGGGTTCCTCGGAAGGACCCAGAGCCTGGAGAACTTGGGTCGTCGGCTCTGGATATGAACCGTCCTTCTAAGATAACCGAGGATGATCTTACCATTCTCCGTCAGCGGTATAACATTCCGATAGACATCGCCCTTGAAGTTCCAGGCCCAATGGATCGTGCCAGTCAGCCTGACGAAGGCTCGGTAGCACTCCTTCCTATCTTCTTCGAGTGCGGGCTGCGGCTGCCGATTCAACCTTACTTCGCTTGGATGTTGGCCGAGATGGAGATCGCTCCTTGTCAGCTGAGTCTAAACAGTTGGAGAATTCTGGCCGGGTTGTATGTGGCTTGGCATCGAGCAGGGCTCGGGGAGCCCTCTTTTGAAGAGGTGAAGAGGGTGTATCGCCTGAAAGCTAACCCAAAGGCTCATCACGGTTGGTATTATCTTTCTGCTTACAACAGCTCTATGAACATCGTCCAGAAGCTCCCTGATTCCAATAAGAACTTCAAAGATCTCTGGTTCTGGGCCACTGGGGATTGGGGACGGACCCTGAGGTCGGATGAAGGGAGACTTTGGTACCGGATATCTTCAGGGCGGGAGGTTAGGAGATTGACCTTTTATTTTTTCTTAGTTCCTCTCTTCTCTCTCTTTTTTATGTGGGTTCTTACCCCTCTCCCTCTATTCCTTTTTAGCCTGTTGGAGGGATGCTCCAAAGGTTTCTCATCGGGTGCGGGTCCGGGTAGGTTGGGCTCGTCGGTATGCTGCCCACTGGAGGGAATTGGTTAATGACGCGGCCTTTGTTGGATCAGGCCTTACTCGGACCGTCCCTTCGGAAGTCTCAGGTCGGATAGGTAGGTGTCTGTTGGCTGTTTTTGATGATCTTTCCAGTTTGTTTCGTCATGTTTCGTCATGTCTTTGTTATGTGCTCGGTCCCTGATTTCCTTTTTTCTTGTAGGCATGTCGAAGAGGCCTAAGTTTCTTGAGAAGTTGGCCGGTACCATGAAGAAGGCCGGCCATGCTGGAACTTCCCAGGTACGGACCGATCTCGCTGAGAATATATCTCCTGGACAAGTCCAAACAAGTGTTCGGGGGCTGTCCTCACCTTCTGGCGTGCAATCATCAGGATCTGCTCACCTTGCCAGTCCGCCGAAACCTCTTAGGAAGAGGAGGCGTCAGTTCGGGACCGAGGAGACCGAGTTGGCCCAGGAGGGAGAAGACGAGGGAGCTGCTCCAGTCAAGAGGAAGGACATTCGTAGGGGGAAGAAGTCCTCTGAAAGTTCCTCCAGGAAACGGAAGGGCCCTGTGGTCCTCGGGGTGGATGACTTGGGAGAAAGCATCCGGGAGGCTACCTCTCACTTAGTGCCGGCTTTTAATGAATTGGCCGAGGTGATTCCCCCGGGGGAGGTCTCGAGGTACGAGGATTTATCTCCCGAGGGTGTTGTGGCTGAGATGAGTTCTCAGATGGCGAAGGTATTTTTACTCCCCTTCTCGGTTTTTTGGATCTTGGTTCTCTCTTTTCTTGTATTTGACTCCTTCCTCCCTTTTTGTGTGCAGGCCAACTACCTTATGGCCAAGAATAAGGGTCTTCTTCTGACTCTGCTGTCCGAGGGCGGTCAGTCCCAGAGGCTTCAAAGTCGCCTTTCCGAAGTGGAGGCAAAGCTGGCTGACCGGGAGGAGGCGATCAAGAATCTCGAGGCGGCCGCTGTTGAGAATTTCAAAACGAACAAGGCTCTCAAAGCAGCTGCTGTGCTGGAAAGGAAACTTGCTGATAATGCCAGGGAGGACCTGAAGGTTGCCCAATCTGAGATTGGCGTTCTGAAGGGGAAGGTAGCAAGTGCTGAGGCCAATTTGAAGAACAAAGACGAGGAGGTTGCACGGGCCCGAGATAGTCTTGAAAGGAAGAAAACCGATCTTGAGGAGAGGGAGATTGATCTCGAGGAGAGAGAGGGCGAGCTGGAAAAGAGAGAGGCTGATCTCGAGGCCGAGAAGGAGGCCATCCGTCTCGAGGGAGTTGGTGACTGTGCCGAGATGATACCGATGGTGCTGCCGAGCCTGAATATGGACCCTATCTACGCGGCCATCAGTTACTGTAAGGGGGACATTTCCGAGGAAGAGTTTCAAAAGTGGATCCCTCCCCCACCTGAGGAGGTGATGGATCCCGCCCCTATCTCAGTCATTCCGGCTCCTGAGGTTCCTCCTGAAGAAGGATCGGAGGTTCCTGCCGTGGACGAGGACTGCCTTGAGATCCCTCCTCCTGATGCCGAAGTCGCAGTTCATCTTCCTGATGCCGAAGTTGCAGCTCCTCCTCCTGATGCTGAGCCGCTCCTTCCGCTATTTGAGCCAACTTGTGAAGAGTGAGACATTTGGACCCGGGGGAATGTTATGCCCCCGGTCCGGAGAGCTGACTTGGTGGGGCGTATCTCGACCCCGAGCTGAGCGAGATAGTTGGGTTCTGGGGGAATGTTACTTCCCCAGACCGAAGCGGCTGACTCGGTGGGACGTAACCCGACCCCGAGCTGAGCGAGATACTTGGGTTCCGGGGGAATGTTACCTCCCCAGATCGAAGCGGCTGACTCGGTGGGACGTAACCCGTCCCCGGCTGAGCGAGATACTTGGGTTCTGGGGGAATGTTACCTCCCCAGACCGAAGCGGCTGACTCGGTGGGACATCGTCCGACCCCGAGCTGTTTGAATCTCTTGGCCCTGGGGGAATGTTACGTCCCCAGTCCAAAGACAGACTCGGTGGGACATCGTCCGACCCCGAGCTGTTGAATCTCTTGGCCCTGGGGGAATGTTACCTCCCCAGTCCAAGACAGACTCGGGGTGGACATCGCCCGACCCCGATCTGTTTGAATCTCTTGGCCCTTGGGGAATGTTACGTCCCCAGTCCAAAGACAGACTCGGTGGGACATCGCCCGACCCCGAGCTGTTTGAATCACTTGGCCCTGGGGGAATGTTACCTCCCCAGTCCAAAGACAGACTCGGTGGGACATCGCCCGACCCCGAGCTGTTTGAATCACTTGGCCCTGGGGGAATGTTACGTCCCCAGTCCAAACGCAGACTCGGTGGGACATCGCCCGACCCCGAGCTGTTTGAATCACTTGGCCATGGGGGAATGTTACCTCCCCAGTCCAAAGACAGACTCGGTGGGACATCGCCCGACCCCGAGCTGTTTGAATCACTTGGCCCTGGGGGAATGTTACGTCCCCAGTCCAAAGGCAGACTCGGTGGGACATCGCCCGACCCCGAGCTGTTTGAATCACTTGGCCATGGGGGAATGTTACCTCCCCCTCCCAGTCCAAAGACAGACTCGGTGGGACATCGCCCGACCCCGAGCTGTTTGAATCACTTGGCCCTGGGGGAATGTTACGTCCCCAGTCCAAAGGCAGACTCGGTGGGACACATCGCCCGACCCCGAGCTGTTTGAATCAACAGCACTTGGCCCTGGGGGAATGTTACGTCCCCAGTCCAAAGACAGACTCGGTGGGACATCGCCCGACCCCGAGCTGTTTGAATCTCTTGGCCCTGGGGGAATGTTACGTCCCCAGTCCAAAGACAGACTCGGTGGGACATCGCCCGACCCCGAGCTGTTTGAATCACTTGGCCCTGGGGATGGGGAAGTTACCTCCCCAGTCAAAGACAGACTCGTGGGACATCGCCCGACCCCGAGCTGTTTGAATCACTTGGCCCTGGGGGAATGTTACGTCCCCAGTCCAAAGGCAGACTCGGTGGGACATCGCCGACCCCGAGCTGTTTGAATCACTTGGCACTGGGGGAATGTTACCTCCCCAGTCCAAAGACAGACTCGGTGGGACATCGCCCGACCCCGAGCTGTTTGAATATCTTGGCCCTGGGGGAATGTTACGTCCCCAGTCCAAAGACAGACTCGGTGGGACATCGCCCGACCCCGAGCTGTTTGAATCACTTGGCCCTGGGGGAATGTTACCTCCCCAGTCCAAAGACAGACTCGGTGGGACATCGCCCGACCCCGAGCTGTTCGAATCACTTGGCCCTGGGGGAATGTTACGTCCCCAGTCCAAAGGCAGACTCGGTGGGACATCGCCCGACCCCGAGCTGTTTGAATCACTTGGCCCTGGGGGAATGTTAACTCCCCAGTCCAAAGACAGACTCGGTGGGACATCGCCCGACCCCGAGTTAAGTAAACAAGCGGCCTCAGCGGAACGAAATCCAGCCCCGATCCGTCGTTTTTCGAATTTTAAAGGATTTCGTCAAAAAAGAAATTTTATTCATGTTTGGGGGTGGACCGCCCTTTTTACATCAGTTGTTCTGGTTCGGTGTTTTGTCCGGCTTCTGCAAAAAAGAAAAATAGAAGGAATGAAAGTTGATCTTCATGGGAAGTACTTTCTTAACATCTCGACGTTCCATGGTTTCTTCAATCTCTTGCCGTCCGGATGCTCCAGGATGTAGGCCCCTGGTCTTACTATCTCAGTGATCTGTAAGGTCCCTCCCACTTGGCACCTAACGAACCCTCTTCAGGTCGTCGGGTGTTCAGAGTCACTTTTCTTAGCACTAGATCGCCTGGCCGGAAGGAGCGGGTCTGAACTCTCTTATTGTAGAATGGGTCATTCTCTGTTGGTAGATGGCTGCTCTTACTGCTGACTGCTCTCTTCTTTCTTCGATCAGGTCGAGGTGATTTTTGATAAGTTCTTCGTTCCGTTCGTTTTCAAAGTGACGGACCCGGTGGGTTGATATTCCGATCTCTGCCGGGATGACGGCCTCACATCCGTATGATAGAGAAGGGTGTCTCTCCTGTTGAGTCCTTGAAGGTCGTTCGGTGTGCCCACAGTACCTCTGGTAGCTCCTCGACCCATAGGCTTTTGCTTGATCCGAGCCGAGCTTTCAGGTTTGACTTGATGGTTTTTGGTGGCTTCAACCTGCCCGTTCGACTTGGGATGGGCCGGCGAGGCGAATTTTAAGGTTATCTGGAGGTCTTCACAAAGTTTTCTGAATCCCCTGCTGTCGAATTGCTTTCCGTTGTCGGTGATGATTGCCTGGGGGATTCCGAACCGGCAAATTATATTTTCTTCAGGAACTCAGTGGCTTTCTTTTCCGAGATGGTGGGACAATGGTTCTGCTTCTACCCATTGGTAAAGTAGTCTATGGCCACGATTGCATATTTCGCCTGACCTCGTCCTTTCGGCATCGGCCCTATAATGTCTAGCCCCCACTGTGCGAAGGGCCAGGGGCTGGATATGGTGGTCAGCTGTTTTGCCGGCTGATGGTGGAGGTTGGCATTCTTTTGGCATCCCTCGCATTTCCGTGCTATCTTCACGCCATCCTCGTGCATGGTTGGCCAGTAAAATCCTTGCCTCAAGGCTTTGAAGGCGATTGATTTTCCCCCGGCGTGGCTTCCGCAGATGCCTGCGTGAATCTCCCTGAGCACGTAGTCTGCTTCTTCTGGTGCTAAGCATCTTAGGAGGGGTACGGTGTATCCTCTCCGGTAGAGTACTCCCCCAATTAGGAAAACTTGGTGCTCTTGAACTTTAGCTTCCTGGCCTCCTTTTTATCTTTTGGGGTTTCTCCTGTTTCCAGGTACCTCCTGATCGGTTGCATCCATGAATCTTTGTTTTCTTCTTCTAGTACATCCACCTCTGTCTCCCCTATGCTTCTTTCTTGGAGGTATATAAGAGGGATTACCCTGGGGTTTTTTCTTCATTGAAGAGGCAAGCCTGGCCAGGGAATCTGCTTCGCAGTTGTCTTCTCGTCCGACCTGTTCGAAGAGTACGTTTCCCACTTTCTCCACCCACTTCTTTACTTCGGCTAAGTAAGCTACCATGGCTGGTTCTCTGGCTTGAAAATCTCCTTTCAGCTGCTGTATTGCTAGCTGAGAGTCACTCCTGATCACTACATTGTGGACTCCTACTACCGTACACACAGCCTTAGTCCGCCAGTATCGCCTCGTACTCTGCTTCATTGTTTGTAGTTTTGAAGGCGAATTTGAGGGCGGGCAGTATTTCTTCTCCCTTCTCACTTTTTAGTGCTACCCCTGCTCCGTATCCGTGCGAGCTTGCGGACCCGTCTACAGACATTTCCCACATGTCTTCTTCTACGGCTAAGACCTGCGGTTCTGTGAGTTCTGCTATGAAGTCTGCTAAGGCTTGCCCTTTTATTGCTGTTCTTGGGAGGTAGGAGATGTCGTGCTCGCTTATTTCTACTGACCATTTCATCAGTCTCCCTGAGGCCTCTGGTTTCTGCAAGATTTGTCTCAGGGGAAAATCCGTGTATACTTTGATCGGATGGGCTTGAAAGTAGGGTCGTAACTTCCGAGCTGGGTGACCAGGGATAGGGCGACGAGTTCGTGTATGGGGTATCGAGTTTCTGCGTCCAGCAGGGCTTTACTGACGTAGTAAACTGGTTTCTGGATGTGGTCGGTCTCTTGTACCAGTGCCGAGCTTACTGCGTGCTTCGAGACGGCCAGGTATAGATACAGTGTCTCCCCTGGGAGGGGTTTGGCTAGGAGAGGGGGCTGTGCCATGTATTGTTTTAGGTGCTGGAAGGCTTCTTCGCACTCGGGTGTCCAGTCGACCCCTTTTTGAGCTTTCTTGATGACTTTGAAGAAATGATGGCACTTGTCGGTTGCTCGTGAGATGAACCGGTTGAGTGCGGCGATTCTTCCTGTAAGGCTTTGCACTTCCTTAACTGTTCGGGGAGACTTCAGGTCTAGCACGGCCTGTATCTTTTGCGGGTTTGCTTCAATGCCTCGTGAACTTACCATGTAGCCCAGGAACTTTCCCGAGGCTACCCCGAATGCACACTTCTCTGGATTGAGCTTTAAACTGTGTTTCCTCAGGAGTTCGAAAGTTTTCTTCAGGTCGGCTACATGGTCTCTTGGTTCCTCGGACATTGTTATCATGTCGTCGACATATACCAGCATGGTCGTGCCGATGAGCGGTTTGAAGACTTTGTTCACCAGTCTCTGGAAAGTCGCCCCTGCATTTTTCAATCCGAAAGGCATTACTTTATAGCAGTATAGCCCTTGGTCAGTAATAAAGGTGGTCTTCTCCTCATCCGCAGGTGCATCCTGACTTGATTGTATCCTGAGAAGGCGTCCATGAAGCTTAGTAGCCCTTGGCAGGCTGTTGTATCTACCAGTTGGTCTATATTTGGGAGGGGAAAAGCTGTCTTTTGGATATGCTTTGTTGAGGTCGGGTGAAATCTACGCACATTCTCCACTTTCCGTTAGACTTTTTACCAGTACCACGTTGGACACCCATTCTGGGTATTTTACTTCCCGGATGAAACCGGCTTTCAGCAACTTTTCCACCTCGGTTGCTATTGCTCCGCACCGCTCCTGGTTGAATATTCTCCTCTTCTGTTTTACTGGTTTATGTAATGGGTTCACTGCTAAGCGATGGCTTATGAATTTAGGGTCGATTCCGGGCATGTCATTGTGTCCCCATGCAAAAAACGTCGGGGTACTCCTGTAGACATTCCAACAAGTCTTTTCTTAGGGCCTTGTCTAGACTTCCTCCTATTTTTATGTTCTTCTCTCCCGAACAGTTTTACTTCTTCCAACTCTTCGGCTGATCCGAGCCGGGCAGCTTTGTCGGGCCGAGGAGCAGGGTCTTTCCTTGTATTCTCGTCATCCTCGTCTCTCTGTCTCTTCTTGGTGCCTTTTTCTACGCAGAGGGTTTCTCGCGAGAAAGTGGCAAAACAGCTGCGGGCTTTTTTCTGGCTTCCGCATACGATTCCGATCCCTTCCCGTGTGGGGAACTTCAATTTCAAGTAATGACAGGACATTGCGGCCTTGGTTTTCATCATGAAGGGGCGGCGACAATGACTTGATAACTGCTCATGCAGTCTACTACGGTGAAGTTTATCATGAACGTTCGGGTTTTGGGGGCAGCCCCGATCGTCATTGCTAACTGAATTTTTCCCAGGGGGATGACCGTCGAACCCCCGAATCCGTACAGGGGGGTGCTGTCTTTGGTTAGGGCTGTGCATTCTACCCCTAGGTCCTCCAAAGTCTCTTTGGAAATTATGTCTACTGCGCTCCCCGGATCCACCAGGATTCGGTCCACTTCTGTGCCGCCGATCGTTGCTTTGATTATCAGTGCGTCATCGTGGGGGAAACTTACCCCCTGAGCGTCTTCATCGGTGAACATAATGGGTGTTGACCGATTTCCTTGGGGGTTTGGGATTTTTTTGTTTTCAGCACCTCTGTTCCCCGTGCTCGGCTGTTTTGTATTCTTTCTTGACCGGTTAGAGTCCCCGGCCAGCGTTGCTCCTCCTGCGATGACGTTTACCCCTCGATTCCTTGCCCTTTGTCTGGCGGCCATGATTTCGTGGTCGATGTAATTGTTCAGGTACCCGTTCCGGGCCAGGTCCTCCATTTGTTCCCGCAGAATCCTTGCACTCATCGGTTGTGTGCCCTTTTAGATTGTGGTGTGTAGGCAGTAGGACCTTTGTTTTTCCTGTCTGGGGGAAACCTCCTGAGGTCGGGTTCTATTAAGAGGCCTTTCTCCCGTATCTCCATGATGATTTCTCCTGGCGGCTTGCTCAAAGGGATATATGCCTCCTCTCGAACCACGTGGTTTACCTGAGTTGTGGGCCTCTTTCCTTGATCCTTCTGTGCCATTGGCTTGAATTCTTTGGGTCTTGGATTGAATTTCCGGAATTCTCTCTCTGGTCGCCGGTGGTCTTCCCTCCTTATCACCTTTCTCTGGTGGTTGTCCCCCTCCGGGATACTTTTTCTTCGCTTTCGAGAAGGACGTACTTCCTGGCTATCTCCAGTGCGGTAGGGTAGCGTAGTCTGGTGTCTCATGGATTCTCAGGTGGGTCCAAAGTTTCCCGACCCTTAGGGCCCCTTTCAGACTTTCCAGGGCCTCTTGGGATTCGTATCCTCCGACCTCGAGCACGGTGTTGTGGTACCTTTCAATGAAGTTTTTTAGTGTTTCGTCATCTCCCTGTTTTATGAGCCTTAGTTCTCCTATTGTCTTTTAGGGGTGCAGGCTCCTTTGAAGTGTCGGATAAATGATTTCTTAAGCTGGGAGAAGCTCTGGATGCTCCCCGGGGCCAGACTTCTATACCATAGGATGGCAGGTCCACCTAAAGTTAAGGGAAATACTTTGCATACGGCGTCGCCCGTTACCCCATGTACTTCCATCAGGAGGACAAAATTCTCAATGTGGGATTTTGGGTCGGAGTGGCCTTTGTATGGTGCCACGGTCGGCATGTTAAATCTCTTCGGGAACTGTGCTGTTTTTATTTCTTCTGTAAGGGGAGACCCCTCTTCCTCGCCTCGGGTGTCTCCCGCGCCGATCTTGAGGCTTTCTTCCCATCTGGTCATCTCTTTTTTCAACCAGGATTTTATTTCACGGGTGTGCCCCCGTGTCGCCTTCTGTGTCCTTCTGTTCTCCTGTCGTTCCGGGCGTGGCGTTCCTTGAGCTCGGAGGTCTCCTGTACGTCTTCGTTGTATTCTCTATTCCTCCTCTCGGAGTTGAAAAAACTGTCGGAGGAGGAGTTGGGTGATTGTTCCTCCTCTTCCCATGTGTCTTCGGATCGTGGCTCTCTTCCTACCACTTCAGATCTTATCCCATAAGGGCCTCTCTTTCTGGGTCCCTCGTCTTCGCTTATATCTACTACTCTTTTTCCTTTTTCCCTCTCTTTCCTTTTCTGGCCGGCCCCGGTTTCAGGTTCCTCGTTGTTTGCTCCTTCCATTATTTCTAGTCGATCCATCATAGACCTCATGCTATCCTCCATCTTTTTCATCCAGTCCATTGCCGGACCTCCTGATTGGGGATTTCCGTCTTCCGCCATTTGTCTTATCACGTGATCTGCTTTTTGTTGAAGTTCCCCACAGACGGCGCCAACTGTTGACGGTGGATTTTGGTCTCGGGATAATATAGGAATATCACCTCCGAGGGAATCCTCCTTCAACTGTGAATTTGTTTGGTTATGGGGAACCAAAGGCAAATTTAGCGGAAAACAAGAGAATACGCCAATCAGACAAGGTGATTTAACGTGGTTCGGTGGACTTTGAGATCCGACCTACGTCCACGGACAAGAACAGGGTGGTACTCTTTTTATTACTCAAATGCACCTCTCAGGCCTCTCCTTTGCTCTTACAAATCGGAACTTTATGACTCTAATCTCTCACTCTTGTGATGATTTTCAGATCTCTTTACACATGCTCTACCCTCTATTTATAATAATACAGAATCAGATTCCTATTTGGACTCAATCTTCTTTTCTTGTAGGGTTTCCTGATCCGGTGCTGCCTTCTCCTTCCGTATTCCCTTTGGATTCTGACTCCTTCTCCTTGCGAGAGTATGATATCTTTCTTATCTTATCCATAAGAATGGGTGCTGCTTTGTCTTGAACACGGCCCGTTGTCTGGTCGGTCTTAATGAGGTCGGCCATGACAATCTTTATGCTGAGAGTGCTCCTGCCGACCTCTATAGTGCTCGGTCATCTGAACCAAAGTGGTCGGTCTCACATGAACTGGTCGGATCGGCTACATGATTTTAGCCAGACAGAGAATTTACCCTTTGTCCTTGTCGTGTGTCTTAATGCCGTAGTGCCTGAAAACACCATCAACAAGTTTTTTTTTTTTTTTTTAAGTTCCCATCTGAAAAATATTATAGAACATTAATTTAAAAAAATTTAAAAACTGTTCCAATATATTGAAAAAAATTGTGGGCAAATTAGTGTCATTAAACAGCAATAAACATGTAAATCAGATCAAACTATAAAAGTAGATCTAGATGCAAAAAACCAAAAAACCAGAAAACTTGAAGACAAACCTGAAATTGAGATTACAAAACAATCAAGTCGATAAGATCTCTCTGTCCTTAAGAACTTATTGGCGCCGTCACAGGTGCTTTACGGATTCGTTTTGCCAACGTTCTCCCAGGATTACTTGGATTCTACTTGTTCAAGGAGCACTCATTAACAAGTGTTTGAACTAGGATTCAATAGTGGATCTCTCTCTCAAAACAAGGAAAACACAATGCCTTTTTAGTTAGATATCTGTATTTCTTCTGTATTTTTCATTTGGAATAAAAGCTTTATTTTATAAGGCATGAAGGGGTGTCAATGGGCACCCCTTGGGGTGGGTTGCAACCCCCAAGGATTGCAACCTCCCATACACCCCTTGAAAATTCCAATGATATACATATACATATACATATCATATTAATGAATTTGAGGAATTTACGACAATAATTAATTAATAAAATTTGAATTTATGAATGGTTTTCCAAATCTAACCCATTTGCCATCCTTAATAACTATGTCTCGTTGCCAAGGTTAGTTATAAAATTTGAAATTTAGAGACAAATTAATAAAATTAGAATTTTCTGAGTAGCATCAGTACTAAATATCAATATGTCAATAATAAAGTTCAATTCCAACGGGCAACGAGGGAAAGTGACCTTTGGATCCATAATTTTTTTCATAATTATTTATCATTCTAATAATAAAGGATCGTTGTTGCATTGTATATTATTACTGTTTGAATAATAGTAAGGATGACAATTAAGATGTCCTATTCAATCATGATCTCATCTCGATTATAGTTTGTAGGGATCCAAATTCTAATCGAATTTCAACTTTTGAGATTTTCTCCAAACCATAAACAATAATAGGAGTGGACATGGTTCAGTTCAGTATAATTATAAAAAAAACTATAATTAAAATTATTCGATTTAAAAAATAACTATTTGGTTTTTTCCTTATAAAAAAAAATATTTTTATTTTAAATTGTTGGTTCGGTTCAATTTAATTCAGTGTTTTCAATTTTTTAACAATAATAATAAATTAAAATTAAAACATTAGTAACATTAATCGAATTTAACATATAAAAACATCATAACCTTTCTAATCATCATCAACTATACACATAAATTTTTTTAATTACGAGATACAACCATCTTTTAAATTATTTAAAGTGTAAGAAAAAAATCATAACCAAAACAAAGAATTATAAATATTTCATGAATAGTCATAGCTAAATATCAAAAAAATTTAATAATATAACAAATATAATATATTAATCGAGAGTCCGCGCAATACGCGAGATTATTTTAATAATCTCATTTCGTATATACTGTTAAGTGGTACGTGATAATTGGTAATAACCACATTAGTAATATCTCCAAACCGAAGTCTTGCCTTTAAAAGCTTCTTGAATCGCCAAAATGAAAGGTATTTTAATAACATGACAGTAAAGAATAGCCCAACTTCGACAATAATGACCTCCTAATCCAGACATAAATTTCATAATTAATTCCGAATGAATAATAATATGATATGTATTCGAGATATAACTCTACATCTCATCGAAAAATAATTATATGTATTTCAAAAACCTTCCAAAGGCGGATTTTACAAAAGAATGAGTACATGTTCATTACTTATAAGGTAATACACTCAAAAAAATATGGTGCTAGTGGTGTGTCAACAAACACCAATTGATTCTATAAAATAATTATTTTATATGTTTAATCTAATTAAATTAATTTCCCCAAAATATTTAATAACCTATAAAATATTTAATCGTTGTATCATTGGAATTAAATATTCACCTCAAATTAAGGAGAGCAACTCAAGGCTCTCAGAATCAGTGTTCTAAAACGCGTAAGCGCTAGTCAGATGACAACCTAGTGCGTAGCGCCTAGTCGGTTAATCGAAAAATTGAGAATTTCTATAATTAGGTTTATGATTTGGTATTATTTGGAGAAATTGATCATAAACAAATATTTTTTGAGTAATGTGTAATATTTATAAATGGTTAATTTGATAAGAAACTAACGAAAATTGAAAAAAATTAAAGTTTTTTGAAATTAAGGTTTATGTTCTTAATTGAGATTTTTTTTCCAAATTGACGAGTTAGAGAGTTAATTTTGTAAAAATAAGTTCAGGGTTAGCATTATGGTGTGAAATTCGGTAGGAAAAAGCCATTAATTTTGAATTTTGCGTTGGTATCAATTTGACGGTGAAAATTTGTCAAAATGGGTAGAAACGCCGCCTATTCCGACGAGCACCTGGCACACTCAAAAAGTACTTATTTACTCTCAAGTATAAGAGTGTCGAACTAATAAAATAACTCGGTAAGTTCGGGATCGATCCACATGAAATAAATTTAGCAAAACAAAATAATAATTCGAGTGAAATAAAAATGTTTGATTTATTTGAAGTGATAAAATTTTTTATATTGAACTACAATAATAAATTAAAATATTGGGGCTAGGAGATCCAGTCTTAATATTTTAAATATAGAGAAATCTTACTTTTTATAATATACAAATTGTCATTATTACCTAATTAATTTACTTCAGGAATTAATTATGCCAAAATATATAAAATCAGTCATAAAAGCGGTGATAACATTTGTCTATAACAAGTCCAGTTAGGTACTCAATTATGCAAAATAAATAAAACCAGCCATAAAGGCGTTAACAAAGTTTGTCAATAATTAATTCAGATTTAAATTACTTATTCAGATTACAATTCATATATTATAATATAAATATATGGATTTATATTCTCATATTAAGAACTTCACTATTTACCCCAGCAGAATGAAATTAGCTACTCATGATTTGAGAAAAACATCCATAATTTTAGTACCGAAAGAAAAAAAAAATATAAGAAAGCTTAAAAATTAAAACACACAAGACATTTTCACTCAAATTCTATAAGAGAATCTTGAAAGAAAGCATGAAGAAAAATGAGAGGTGAGCACCTCTATTTATAGTAGAAGTGCACATCTTTCAATTATTAATTACAACTTTCCAAATCAAATGCAAACGACAAACTTTTACTAATTTATTTTTTTATTTTTGATTTTTTTTGTTGATAATTTTGCAAATATGATCACAATCCACCTAAAGTGAATTATGACATTTCAAATTTTTATTTATTTATTTATTTAACTTTATTTTATAATAATTAAAATTACATACAACACACATTGACGTTTTCATCAATTTTGATATTGAAAATCTCAGAACTAGAAATTCTTGTAAACAGTAAAGTTGTAGATATTTGAGTTTTCTTTCATCTGGAATCGCCTCAATCCAATATCGTAGTAAAACGTTACAACCAAATTACGAAAATTGCGTAAAGTTGGAATTTTCGAAATTATACATTGTTAAAACGCTCTTTCAAGTTTCCGGCCTCCAAAATTCAAATGTCATGTGCATTTTTCTAGTTATGCATCCAATATATTATTTCACCTACATAAGAAATAAAAATCACAATAAAATATATAAAAACATAAATTTAATTATTATTTAACAAATGTGCTAAATTAAGTGAATTAATGAAATTATTAGTGTAAAATGATTAGTTCATGTTTTATTAAGTGTACACTTTGTAATGTTCATCAGCGCCTGACCACAATGATTTAGCAATGTATTTTAGAACAATGCTCAATATGAATGTGAGAATTTTGAGTACATATGGAATATAGTAAGATATAGATAAAAGAATGACATAACACGATTAGACATAAAAAAATTCAATAAATCAATTTGTTCAGTTAATTCGAGTCTATTCGGTTTTTTAATTAAAAAATATTATAATTCGGTTCGATTTTTTAAATTAAATAAATGTCATTTATTTTTTCAATTTCAATTATTATTTTGTTGTTCACCTATAAACAATAGTAACCTAATAGATAATTATGAAAAATTAAGGACTTAAAGAATAATTATAAAAAATTAGGGACTTAGATGTTATTCTAACTTCTAACAATTTACCATACTAATTTCTTGCGAGGGTTCATTATTACTATCCTAGCGGGCTATGATCCAATGAGGGGTATATCATGTGCCGGATATATGTATTCTCTCTCACAGCAGGCGGGTCCACAGCTGTTGTGGGGTCGCCTGTTGTGAGAGAGAATGGCATATACACCCGGCATCTATCGCTGATCCATACGGTAGTGGCCATGGAAATGATGGGTAAAATCGTAAAATCAAAAGAGGATTGATTCTACTTCTAAGAAGAAAATGCCACACCAATAAGAATATTTAATGATTTATTCTATAATAAAATCATTCGGATCGATCTAAACAAACAAATAAAATAAATAATAATGAAGCATTTTGTCTAGCACCCACATAATTATTGAAAAAATTTGATTTAAGAATTTGTCCAATCAATTTGCGATGTGCATTATTATTATAATATGAAAATAAAGTTTCAAGTTTATTTTTGTTTCCTGTGACAAAAATTGAACCCTAAAAGAAAAAAAAAAGAAAAGAAAAGAAAGAAAGAATATAATAAGATGTTTATATTACAAGTCGAGGCATTGTGTTGCCTAAAAAAAGAAGGTTTTATTTGTGCTTTGTGTCGAATTTACGATTTTTTTTTTTTTGTGATTTGGAAAATAAGTACAAACCTCTCTTTAAGTTTGAGTAATTTTTAAAAATATTTCGAATATTATTATTATTTAATTTAACGGTAACTCAATTCCTCTTTATCCATACGAGTGAAATTCAAATTCTATAACTCCTATTTTTAGACACTAAAAATTTTGTTAACCCAACAAATTAACATAAGTATCAAGTATCAACTCAATAGGAAGACTTGTATAATTATCTTCTTTTAGATTTTGCATTTGGCATTTAATATTGTTGTTGGTATTGCCATGTACATAAACTTCACCATGTGAATATCATATTCACTTTCCATTTTTCTCAATTAAAAAAAATCTTAATTTGGAAATACATTTAATTCGATGCCAGAAAAAGAAATTCTTGCCAGAAAGTTTGTTTGGTTTTTTTAATTCCCTTATAATTTTACAATAATAATAATAACAACAACATACTTCATAAATTATCATAGAAGGACTTTGAAGTTTTCGTGGAACATTTCTTAAAATGAAAATAACATTCAACTATTATATAAATTATCATAATGATAACTTACTAACTTAGTCTCTATAATTTTTTTAACAAAATAAGTTTTAATTTCTGTCGTTATATATTTTTTCGTCAATTGATTCACTTTTCATTCAATTTTTAAAACAATTTTTATTATACATGAACAATTTTTTAGATATTCAAATTATTTAACATTAATCAAATGAAAAAATAATTCAAAATTAACTAAAAAATATTTAACGGCAAGACTAAAATATGTATTTTCAAAATCATACGGCCATTTTCACTTTTCTAAAACATATGGATAAACTTTTTTTCGTCGTTTTCGTTTTTGAAAATAGAAAACAGTATTTTAATGATATTTTCTGAATATTGTACTTTATTTATCTATTTAAGAAAAAATTAGGGACTTGAACGAAAAAAGACGGTCAAAACCCCACAGTCACGTGGAGTACTACTCTCTGCTCAAAACTCAGCCCTCTCGCTTTCTTACATTCAGTGAAAATGGTAAGAGAAAAAGACAGTAGAAAAAACACTAACACCAAGCAGCAGCAGCAGCAATCAAAACAAGAAACACTTTCAAAAAATAAAAAAAAAACACAGACATAATCAGCATTAAGGAAGCACCAAAGCTTCTCTCTTCTTCTTCTTCTTAATATTATTATTGTTCTTCCTCCGTTTTCAATGGAACCCTAATGTTTCCAATCTCTGATACCTTCACAAGTTCATAAATTTTAGGGTTTGCCATCTCCCAAATGGCTCATTCTTAACTGGGTCTTGCTTATTTTTTTTAAAAGAGAATTCAGTTTTTCCATTAACTAAATGACTCTGTATATTTCTTCAACAGCTCTCTTTTTCTACTCATTTTCTCTTCTGTACGTCGTCGTTTTGGGCTCCGAGTCCGAAATCGGATCCTTACTCGAGTTCAAGAAGGGAATCCAAGACGACCCACTTGATAAAATCCACTCTACATGGAACATTTCGTTTGTACCCGACCCGAACTCCTGCCCCGTTTCGTGGGTCGGGGTAAGCTGCGACCTGGAAACCGGTTCGGTGGTCTCTATCAACTTGAGAGGAATGGGTTTAGGCGGAGAGCTGAAATTCAACACTTTGATTAACTTGAAGTCTTTGCAGAATCTCTCTTTGTCGGGTAATTCATTTACGGGTCGGTTAGTACCCGCATTGGGATCCATGAGTTCGTTGCAGTACTTGGATCTGTCTGACAACAAGTTTTATGGCCCGATCCCGGGCCGGATCACGGATTTATGGGGTTTAAATTATCTTAATTTGTCGATGAATGCTTTCAAAGGCGGGGTTCCGGGCAATTTTAGGAATTTGCAGCAGCTGAAAGTGTTGGATTTGCATAAAAATAAATTATGGGGTGATATTGGTGGAATACTGAGTGAGCTTAAGAATGTTGAATTAGTTGACTTGAGTTTTAATAACTTTAGTGGAGGTTTAGGAGTTAGTGTAGACACTGTATCAAGTATTGCTAATACGTTGCGTTTTATGAGCTTGAGTCATAATGTGTTGAATGGAGGATTTTTTAAGGGTGATGTTATTGGGTTGTTTAGGAATTTGGAAGTTTTAGATATGGCTGATAATGGGATTACTGGTGAGTTGCCATCTTTTGGGTCATTAGCAAGTTTGAAGGTTTTGAGGTTGGGGAATAATCAGTTGTTTGGGATGATTCCGGAGGAGTTATTGGAGAGTGTGATTCCAATTCAGGAATTGGATCTCAGTGGCAATGGATTTACAGGTAATGAAATGAAATTTTGACTTCTGATCGGCATATGTTTATAACTATATGTATTGTTTAGAGCTAGTTTGTTGTAGGGCATTGTATTTTTATTTATTGGTGGAATATTTAGTCAATGAATGTTCACATTTGATTGTTGTTATAAGTAAAATATGTTATAATATACGTAGTTCTATCACTGATGTTGTCAAGGATAGGGATCTATGTCTCATTTGCAATATTTTTTTCTTGTGAAAATAGTATTATGATACCCAATTTTGATGAACATGTCTTCGACTTTCTGTACATTAACCATACTCTGGAAACGCACTGTTAATTATATAGATGCTCTGTTTCCATAATAAAGTTATAAGCAAGATCTTTCCAACTATATATAGATATATATATCATTTTACTGAATAATAGAATTTAGGCCAAACAAAAGATGTGTAAAAGTTTGAGAAAAATAGCTTTATAGTTCTGTGGATCTCATCATTTATGTGCCTGATAGGGAGATTTGTCATGTGATATATAGACGAAAGAGGCTTATTTGATACTGCTGATGTGTTCAAAGATCAATATGAAATTTTATGTACTAGAAATAAAGAAGAAATAGATTCTATATGCTGTTTTAAGGACACACAAAGCCTCCTTGTTTTTCTTATTGTTTAGTTGACATGGCGAGGTTTTTAATGGCTAGCATTGGGTCGAAATTTTTGACTTGGAGTTGGAGATTGGTTGCCGTGAATAGCTTGTCAACTTTCTGAATGCTGACATTTACATTGCTTGTAATCTGTCTCACTCGCCGTGGTCAAATTAATTCAAAAAGGTGCAGAGGAAGTTTTCCATAAAGGGGAAAAGTGGTGATAATGATAGAATAGTTGGTAATTTGAAGTGTATAACAAGACGAAAAGAAACAAAACCATATGTATTTCACACAAGCAATATTATACTGCCCAGCACAGCTATAGTTTGTTGTTCTTGGAGTTGACTCAGTATCTGTGATCGATCAAGATAGAGTAGCTAAAACTGTCCAGATATCCTGGCAGATTCTGGCAGATTCTCCGATTTTATCAAATAGATATGTAATTGGTGACCTTTGAACCTCAATGCTACTATATCCCTGTTTTTATTCCCTTTTGAATTGTAAAGCAAACATCTGCCTCTGGATGCCTGTCAACCACTTGGCAGTCTAGAGAAATCAAATACAATGGATCACATGTTACTTTGAGAAGTTCTTAGAATCTTGTCAGCCTGGTCCTTGAAAAGGTGGATCATTGAAATTCCCTTTTCAGTATTATTTTCAGTTATTATTTGGCGAGGCCTCGAAATTCCCTTCACTAAATGTTATATATTTCTTTGTGCCCAGAGGATGGCCATGAACTAGCGCTGTAGATTTTTTAGAAACATTAGGTTGTTCATCGCTTAGAGAAGTGAAGAACTAACATAAATTTTAGTGGCTATATATTGCTTCATGAATGGTTTTACTTGAGTGGCTTTGTACAACAGAATTAATTGCTTGATAAAGGATAAACTCTATGTCTATGAACATAAGAAATATTTATAAATTACGTTGCTCTGGAGTTCACTCTTCTATCTTTTAGTTTTCCATTTACCAGCAGAATTATTTAATATGTAGCCATCTTTCATGTGGTGTAAAAGTTATTCATTCTGGTTTGTATTTTGATCATTGGTATTTCTTTGTTGTATTTTGGGCCGTATGATGTGTAACTTCGTTTGGTGAAAAATGCTTCTTAACTAAGTTTATTGTAGATTTTGTCAAGTATTTCTGTACTAGTCTTATTTAAATGATCATTTTATTAATTATTTTTGTTAACGCAAAAGAATAACTTATTCCTCGTACAAGTTGCATATACTTGTCTTGGTTATTTGTATGGAAAATATGAAGTTTGGTTGTGTATTCTCATTTGTCATGTCTTGCTTGTAGGGACAAGGACTAAAAGTATTGTTTGCTGATGTAAGTTGCATGTCCTATTTATATTGTTTGAAGACAATGATGTTTACAATATCAAAACTCAAGCAGTTGTCCATTTGTAATGTTTTTTCTATGATAACATTAAATTCTTGAATGATCCAAGTGTCTAATATTCTCAAGTCACGTTTACAGGTTCAATTCATGGAATTAACTCTAGTACGTTGAGTGTTCTGAATCTGTCATCAAATAGTTTGTCAGGCACTCTGCCCACTTCTTTGAAAAGCTGTGTAATGTTGGATTTGAGCAGAAATATGATCTCTGGTGATATCTCCATTATGCAGAATTGGGAAGCCAATTTGGAGTTTCTTGATTTAAGTTCAAACAATTTGTCTGGAACCTTACCAAACTTGACTTCTCAGTTTGATCGATTAAGTACATTCAATCTCAGGAATAATTTTGTAGCAGGCACCTTACCTTCTCTACTGGAGACATCTACAAGATTGGTCACTGTTGATGTCAGTTTGAATGAACTTAATGGGCTCATTCCTGATTGTTTTTTCTCCTCAATGACCTTGACAAACCTGAACCTTTCAGGAAATGGTTTTAGTGGCCCTATTCCTCTTCGAAGCTCACATGCAAGTGAATTATTATTTCTCCCTTCTTATCCACCTATGGAGTCTCTGGATCTCTCTGATAATGCCTTAATAGGTGTCTTGCCCTCAGACATTGGTAACTTGGGGAGACTGAAATTGCTGAGTCTTGCAAACAATCACTTATCAGGA